>OX243811.1:46315083-46344061 GCA_945859605.1 Lumbricus rubellus | reverse complement strand
TTTTCAATTACAAATTATTTTATTTTGACGTCTATAAAATAATAACATCAAGCATTCTATTTTGATTCAATAATAACAATTTGATATGTTTTTAGTTAATTTAATTATTTAATTAATTATTTTAGCCTTGTGGCCCTTATAATGTCCCTCAACTAAAAAAAAGTCGCCCTCGTGTCTTCCACTTTATAAAAAGTGGTCATGGACTAGAGTCAAAAAAGGGTGGCGCCACTGGCTCGGTGGTGTAGTGGTGGCGTCGTTGCCTTGGAGCCGAAAGGTTCGAAGTTCGAATCTACCTTGCTGCGTAAGGACCTTGGGCAAGTAATTCACTCACAATCTCTCAGCGCTTCGGCGTGAAACTCCGATGCAGTGTCCGCTCTGCATTCGGGAGTGCCTCTGAGTAGCGAGATTGAGGGGCGCTATAACAAACGCACATACAAACATACAAACAAACACTGGTATATGTATACAGTATATACGCCTCACACTTTCTGCTATTCCCTCCTTTTATCCTTTTTCCTTACCCTTTTTATCTTCACCTATACATGACTTCTGGCGCTTCCGCCCTTCCCTCTCTCCCTCTGCTTCCGTAAAAAACCCAGCAGCAACGCTGTCTGCATGTGTGTGTGCCATAGTCTTTGATAGACGCTGTAATTGCTGCCTGGCGGTGACATTTGCTACACTAGATCTCACTGCAGCGAGTTTGTTGGAAAGACAATGACGGTGTTGAAAAATAGACGGATCTACATTGCACGCAGTCGACCTTAAAAATCGTGGACTGCAGGCAGCGTACATGTACATCGTCATGAGTATATATCGTCATTGTCGTGCAATATGAAGTCTATGTATATTCGAATGAACGTATACGACATTCTAGAGCAAAGCTAGGATCCTGGAGATAAATATACCGGGTAGTGATGATGCCATGATGTGTCCTGATGCTGTCACTATTCTCCCCCTCTTCCTCCTGTCCTTGTCGATGTCGTTGTCGTTGTCGTCGTCGTTGTCGTCGTCGTTGTTGTTGTCGTTGTCGTTGTCGTTGTCGATGTCGTTGTCGATGTCGTTGTCGTCGTCATTGTCGTTGTCGATGTCGTTGTCGATGTCGTTGTCGTTGCACGTTTAGCTGCATAGCACGATTTGCAGTATCAGTCACGACGAGTGAGTAAGAGAGGGAGAGAGGTTTACAGAGTCTAATTATTTTTCGCGGTCGTCTGCTTCTGCTGCAGGTGCGCGTGATTTCAAGCCATCGTATACGTATGTATACAAGTATAATATGGCCAAAAGGAGAACGGCGAGGAGAAGAGTGACAGCAATAAGAAAGAGTAGAGGAGTGGGAGGGTTAGGTGAGACAAAGGAGGTCGTGGCGGGGTGAGGGAAGAAGGACGGGTGGAAATGAAAGAAGAATGGGAGGAATGTTATGAGTTTTTGAGACGATGAGAAGGCATGGAGGACGAGGAGGAAGTGGAAGAGAAGAAGGAAGAGGAGAAATAGGAGGAGGAGGAGAAGAAGGAGGGGAAGGAGGAGGATGAAAAGTAGGAGTAGGAGAAGAAGAAGGAGGAGGACGAGGAGTAGGAGAAGGAGAAGGAAGTAGTGTTAATATGGATCTGACCGATCAGTTAAGTATTATTACTAACTAGTAATCAATTAGTAATTAGTTAGCTATTATTAATAATTAGTTAAGGTAATTAGTTAAGGTAATTAATTAGCCTATTATAGTAATTAGGGCATATTAATTATAATAATTGCATCAATTAGTAATTAGTATAATAATTAGTATAATAATTAGGTAATTATATTAGTAATAGTAATTAATTAACCCTAACTAGCAGCGGTACAGGGCCCCGCGCGCCATCGGTATTGCGTCATCGGTAGCGGCAGCCAAAATGCATAAAAACTGCAATCAGTTATCAAAACACAAAGGAATAATGACGTCATACGCTGACAAAGTATCAGCGTTTCAGGTCCGTGGAGCTGACAAAACACTTAGTGGCAGTGGTGCATTCTTCCCCTATAACTGTCATTTCAAAACACCGCAGCGGAGAGAACACTTAACTGGAGTGGGGCATTGTTCTAGGAACTATCCTATAATTATAGTCCTTTGATGTTAAGGCCTTTGCGTGCACATTCCTGTCTGTCTGTCTGTCTGTCTGTCTATCTGTCTGTCTGTCTGTCTGTCTGTCTGTCTGTCTGTCTGTCTGTCTGTCTGTCTATTTTTTTACCGTGTCTTGGACTTAGAATATCTCGGCCTTGCAGGTCATTTGGACTTAGAAAAATTCAATCGTGTAGTGTATCGAACTTAGAAAAATTTTAAATTTTTTTATCGTGTGTTGGACTTAGAATATCTCGGCCTTGCAGAGCATTTGGACTTAGAAAATATCAATCGTGTAGTGTTTTGAACTTAGAAAAATTTTATTTTTTATCGTGTGTTGGACTTAGAAAATCTCGGCATTGCAGGTCATTTGGACTTAGAAAAATTCAATCGTGTAGTGTATCGAACTTAGAAAAATTTTAAATTTTTTTATCGTGTGTTGGACTTAGAAAATCTCAGCATTGCAGGCCATTTGGACTTAGAAAATTTTGAGCTTGCGGCATGTGCAACTTAGAAATATTTTAATTTTTTTTACCGTGTGTTGAACTTAGAATATCTCGGCCTTGCAGAGCATTTGGACTTAAAAAATTTCAACCTTGTAGTGTGACGGACTTAAAAAACATTTAATTTTTTTACCGTGTGTTGGACTTAGAAAATCTCAGCATTGCAGACCATTTGGACTTAGAAAAGTTTGAGCTTGCGGCATGTGCAACTTAGAAATATTTTAATTTTTTTTACCGTGTGTTGAACTTAGAATATCTCGGCCTTGCAGAGCATTTTGACTTAAAAAATTTCAACCTTGTAGTGTGACGGACTTAAAAAACATTTAATTTTTTTACCGTGTGTTGGACTTAGAATATCTCGACATTGCAGGCCATTTGGACTTAGAAAATTTCGGGCTTGTAGTGTGTCGGACATAGAAAATTTTTGATTTTTACCATGTGTTGGGCTTAGAAAATCTCGACCTTGCAGAGCATTTGGACTTAGAAAATTTCGAGCTTGTAGTGTCGGACTTAGAAATTTTACTCTTGTAGTGTGTCGGGCTTAGAAAATTTCAACCTTACAAAGCATTCGGACTGAAAATTTTGCTCTTGTAGTGTGTCGAACTTAGAAATTTTTTCATTCAGTGTGTTGAACTTAGAAAATTTCAACCTTACAAAACATTCGGACTTAGAAATTTTTTCACCCAGCATGTTCGGACTTAGAAATTTTGCTCTTGCAGTGTGTTGGACTTAGAAAATTTTCGACCTTGTAGTTTTAATCATATGATGGTAAAAGAGCACGAATTGAATCTTGTCACTGACAAAATGGTAAGTATGTTAGTTGTGTGTGCAGGCAGGACTTGTAATTTTCTATTCTTTTCAAAGTAAGAGACGAACTTTTGCAATTGTACGAAGGCAAACGTGTAAATTTATAAAATACGAAGCATATGAAACGTATTTTGAGCGAAGTAAGAGGTGAGAATTGGTGTGGTGAGGGGAAATTCTTAATTTTTAGAAACACACATGTGCAATATTTGCAATATATCAATTTTCACTCAGCATGTTCGGACTTAGAAATTTTGCTCTTGTAGTGTCTTGAACTTAGAAATTTTTTCATTCAGTGTGTTAGACTTATAAAAATTTTTTTTGTCCTTACAGCACATTCGGACTTAGAAAATTTTGCTCTTGTAGTGTGTCGAACTTAGAAATTTTTTCATTCAGTGTGTTGAACTTAGAAAATTTCAACCTTACAAAGCATTCGGACTTAGAAATTTTTTCACTCAGCATGTTCGGACTTAGAAATTTTGCTCTTGCAGTGTGTTGGACTTAGAAAATTTTCGACCTTGTAGTCTTAATCATATGATGGCAAAAGAGCACGAATTGAATCTTGTCACTGACAAAATGGTAAGTATGTTAGTTGTGTGTGCAGGCAGGACTTGTAATTTTCTATTCTTTTCAAAGTAAGAGACAAACTTTTGCAATTGTACGAAGGCAAACGTGTAAATTTATAAAATACGAAGCATATGAAACGTATTTTGAGCGAAGTAAGAGGTGAGAATTGGTGTGGTGAGGGGAAATTCTTAATTTTTAGAAACAAACATGTACAATATTTGCAATATATCAATTTTCACTCAGCATGTTCGGACTTAGAAATTTTACTCTTGTAGTGTGTCGGACTTAAAAAATTTCAACCTTACAAAGCATTCGGACTTAGAAATTTTTTCACTCAGCATGTTCGGACTTAGAAATTTTGCTCTTGTAGTGTGTCGGACTTAGAAATTTTACTCTTGTAGTGTGTCGGACTTAGAAAATTTCAACCTTACAAAGCATTCGGACTTAGAAATTTTTTCACTCAGCATGTGCGGCGAGGACACGACGAGGCACGCTTTCCCAATCGATCCTGCTTTGGCTCGTATGAAGTTAAAGACTCATGCGTATTGCGGGTGAAGGAAATTTTTGAAAGAGCTGTGTGGGAGCGTATTCGACTTTAACTTCTACGAACCAAAGCCTGATCTAATTGGGAATGCGCGCCACGTCGTCAGCCACGTCGCAGGGTCCGAGGTCGTTCGTGAGGGAAGGGGCGCTCACCGTCGCCGCCGCCACCCTGCCGCTCGAAGGGCTGTCGGGCGATTTTGAACAGTGAAAATGTTGGACTTATCGTTTTCAGAGTTGACGAATGCAGATTTTTGCTAAGTTGCACACGACTGCTAACCCTAAAAGTCTTGCAAGTTGCCACTTGTAACCATAATTCGTGTTTCTTCGTACATTATTTTCGTACTTTGCCAAAATTTCTGGCGTCGCACAAATATTGAAGTCTTTTGTTTGCATAAACCTAAGAATATGTACTCCCCCACCCCTTTACTTCACCAATTTAACATACTCATATCTAAAGAGCCTTGTAATTTGCTGTTTGGACCCCTAAGTTACATTACTTCGCTCGCCATTATTCGAAATTTATTTAAAAATTGGTTAATTGCAAATATTGTACATCTTTGTTTCCTAAAAATTAAGAATATTCCCCTCCCCACACCAATTCTCACTTCTTACTTCGCTCAAAATACGTTTCATATGCTTCGTATTTTATAAATGTACATGTTTGCCTTCGTACAATTGCAAAAGTTCGTCTCTTACTTTGAAAAGAATAGAAAATTACAAGTGCTGCCTGCACACACAAGTAACATACTTACAATTTTGTCTGTGACAAGATTCAATTCGTGATGTTTTGTCATCATATGATTAAAACAACAAGGTCGAAATTTTCTAAGTCCGAACATGCTGAGTGAAAAAATTTCTAAGTCCGAATGCTTTGTAAGGTTGAAATTTTCTAAGTCCGACACACTACAAGAGTAAAATTTCTAAGTCCGACACACTACAAGAGCAAAATTTCTAAGTCCGAACATGCTGAGTGAAAAAATTTCTAAGTCCGAATGCTTTGTAAGGTTGAAATTTTTTAAGTCCGACACACTACAAGAGTAAAATTTCTAAGTCCGAACATGCTGAGTGAAAATTGATATATTGCAAATATTGTACATGTTTGTTTCTAAAAATTAAGAATTTCCCCTCACCACACCAATTCTCACCTCTTACTTCGCTCAAAATACGTTTCATATGCTTCGTATTTTATAAATTTACACGTTTGCCTTCGTACAATTGCAAAAGTTTGTCTCTTACTTTGAAAAGAATAGAAAATTACAAGTCCTGCCTGCACACACAACTAACATACTTACCATTTTGTCAGTGACAAGATTCAATTCGTGCTCTTTTGCCATCATATGATTAAAACTACAAGGTCGAAAATTTTCTAAGTCCAACACACTGCAAGAGCAAAATTTCTAAGTCCGAACATGCTGAGTGAAAAAATTTCTAAGTCCGAATGCTTTGTAAGGTTGAAATTTTCTAAGTTCAACACACTGAATGAAAAAATTTCTAAGTTCGACACACTACAAGAGCAAAATTTTCTAAGTCCGAATGTGCTGTAAGGACAAAAATTTTTTTTATAAGTCTAACACACTGAATGAAAAAATTTCTAAGTTCAAGACACTACAAGAGCAAAATTTCTAAGTCCGAACATGCTGAGTGAAAATTGATATATTGCAAATATTGCACATGTGTGTTTCTAAAAATTAAGAATTTCCCCTCACCACACCAATTCTCACCTCTTACTTCGCTCAAAATACGTTTCATATGCTTCGTATTTTATAAATTTACACGTTTGCCTTCGTACAATTGCAAAAGTTCGTCTCTTACTTTGAAAAGAATAGAAAATTACAAGTCCTGCCTGCACACACAACTAACATACTTACCATTTTGTCAGTGACAAGATTCAATTCGTGCTCTTTTACCATCATATGATTAAAACTACAAGGTCGAAAATTTTCTAAGTCCAACACACTGCAAGAGCAAAATTTCTAAGTCCGAACATGCTGGGTGAAAAAATTTCTAAGTCCGAATGTTTTGTAAGGTTGAAATTTTCTAAGTTCAACACACTGAATGAAAAAATTTCTAAGTTCGACACACTACAAGAGCAAAATTTTCAGTCCGAATGCTTTGTAAGGTTGAAATTTTCTAAGCCCGACACACTACAAGAGTAAAATTTCTAAGTCCGACACTACAAGCTCGAAATTTTCTAAGTCCAAATGCTCTGCAAGGTCGAGATTTTCTAAGCCCAACACATGGTAAAAATCAAAAATTTTCTATGTCCGACACACTACAAGCCCGAAATTTTCTAAGTCCAAATGGCCTGCAATGTCGAGATATTCTAAGTCCAACACACGGTAAAAAAATTAAATGTTTTTTAAGTCCGTCACACTACAAGGTTGAAATTTTTTAAGTCCAAATGCTCTGCAAGGCCGAGATATTCTAAGTTCAACACACGGTAAAAAAAATTAAAATATTTCTAAGTTGCACATGCCGCAAGCTCAAACTTTTCTAAGTCCAAATGGTCTGCAATGCTGAGATTTTCTAAGTCCAACACACGGTAAAAAAATTAAATGTTTTTTAAGTCCGTCACACTACAAGGTTGAAATTTTTTAAGTCCAAATGCTCTGCAAGGCCGAGATATTCTAAGTTCAACACACGGTAAAAAAATTAAAATATTTCTAAGTTGCACATGCCGCAAGCTCAAAATTTTCTAAGTCCAAATGGCCTGCAATGCTGAGATTTTCTAAGTCCAACACACGGTAAAAAATAGTTTTTTTTCTAAGTTCGATACACTACACGATTGAAATTTTCTAAGTCCAAATGCTCTGCAAGGCCGAGATATTCTAAGTCCAACACACGATAAAAAAATTTAAAATTTTTCTAAGTTCGATACACTACACGATTGAATTTTTCTAAGTCCAAATGACCTGCAATGCCGAGATTTTCTAAGTCCAACACACGATAAAAAATAAAATTTTTCTAAGTTCAAAACACTACACGATTGATATTTTCTAAGTCCAAATGCTCTGCAAGGCCGAGATATTCTAAGTCCAACACACGATAAAAAAATTTAAAATTTTTCTAAGTTCGATACACTACACGATTGAATTTTTCTAAGTCCAAATGACCTGCAAGGCCGAGATATTCTAAGTCCAAGACACGGTAAAAAAATAGACAGACAGACAGACAGACAGACAGACAGACAGCCAGACAGACAGACAGACAGACAGACAGACAGACAGATAGACAGACAGACAGACAGACAGACAGACAGACAGGAATGTGCACGCAAAGGCCTTAACATCAAAGGACTATAATTATAGGATAGTTCCTAGAACAATGCCCCACTCCAGTTAAGTGTTCTCTCCGCTGCGGTGTTTTGAAATGACAGTTATAGGGGAAGAATGCACCACTGCCACTAAGTGTTTTGTCAGCTCCACGGACCTGAAACGCTGATACTTTGTCAGCGTATGACGTCATTATTCCTTTGTGTTTTGATAACTGATTGCAGTTTTTATGCATTTTGGCTGCCGCTACCGATGACGCAATACCGATGGCGCGCGGGGCCCTGTACCGCTGCTAGTTAGGGTTAATTAATTACTATTACTAATATAATTACCTAATTATTATACTAATTATTATACTAATTACTAATTGATGCAATTATTATAATTAATATGCCCTAATTACTATAATAGGCTAATTAATTACCTTAACTAATTACCTTAACTAATTATTAATAATAGCTAACTAATTACTAATTGATTACTAGTTAGTAATAATACTTAACTGATCGGTCAGATCCATATTTACACTACTGAAGGAGGAGGATCAGAAAAGGGAGGTGGAGGCGGAGGAGGAAACGAGTAGGACGAGGAGGAGAAGGAGTAGGACGAGAAGAAGGAGGCGGAAGAAGAGGAGGAGGAGGATATGAAAGGAGAAGCGAAAGAGAACTGTTGGTTGGTGTTGCAGCGTCAGTTGGACTGATTTGTCCGATTAAACCCGCCGTCATTTCTTCATGAATGGCTTCTTCAGCTTCTTCTTCTTCGTTGTTGACGGTTTGCTTGTCGTTCCAGCGCAAAGCAAGCGACGCCAAGAAAAGCAGCAGCGTTCAATTATTCGAACACAGAGTGGCGCTGCAGTCGGCGACTTCTTATTTTAGCAGTCAGTAAGAGGATGAGGAGGATGAGAAAGGAAGGAAATGGAGAAGGAGAATGAGGAGGGAAAGTAGGAGAATGGAAAGGTAGGGGAGGAGGAGCGGAAGAATGAGAACGAATAGAAGAAGGAGGAGGAGGAGGTTGAGAGCTGATTGAATAATGCTGACTTAATTCGTCTGACGCGTATAGGAGATGATTGAGTAACAGCTGTGTAGCAGTTAGATCTACAGCTTCTGTGTGTGCTGTTATATATATATATATATATATATATATATATATATATATATATATATATTTATATATATATACAATTATATATGAAGAGACCATCTAATTCGCATCCTTCGTTTACTTTGCAGCTGAGATTAATTACGATGAACTGCGTATTTAAATCTATAAAGAACCTAGGATTTCACGTCGTTATTATTATCTCTTTAGCATGTGGACTCCAACCCACATCAATTTTTGGAACATAGATAAAGAAAAAGACGAAGACGAACATAAGAGCTGTCCACGAGAGATATGCAGACATGCGTATGAAATGCTGGTGATTTGTTTCCTTGGTATCGGCTTATAAACAATGAACGGCCAGTCCTCTCCCTCGCTGGCTGATCTCCCCACCAACAACGTCAGTGCACTCATCATGCAGGAATGGATTGGCTAAGGAAGAGGAGCGACATTGCAGGAGACAAATGTCTTCCTTGGAAGGAATTTGAACTTGTCGACCTCCTCTCTGTATTATATTGACTACAGTAGTGGCTGAAGAACCAACCCGCAGACTCACATAATATTTCAACAGAGACAATTTACTAGAAGAAAGGTCTTCCCATACATTAGACTGTTAAAGAGTGGCTACAGTTTTGCCTGCATTTAGAACGACGCTATACATAATACATATACATACCGGTGCATCAGTATATAGGCTTACAGATCGCAGGTATACCAACGTTGAAACTACAGTCAACAATGTCGATTTGGTTAAACAAAGAAACAACGTCTTGCTGGATTAGAATTATACAGCAACCATGGAAAAACGTTGGTCATTGTAATCTTGTATGGTCCTTGAATGAGGTCGATGTGTGCCATCCGTTCTTGCATTGTGCATCAGATCTAATAAAATGAAACCCAATTTGAATGCCTGGGAAGTAATAAACCACATCATACAGACATGCACTGTATCATACATTGAACACGTCGTTATAATAGTTAAACTTGGTTTCACAGATCGATAAGTAGGCAAAGGGTTAAACTAACAAGATGTGCAAAGTTCATAAGATAGATTACCCACCGTTGAGACAGTTAATCATTTCTATTTTAATTGCATGATTATATCAATATAACAACTGGTGAATATTATATCACAGGTTTGAAAGTCTATGTCATCCAGAAGAAGCCCTATATTCTATATAAGAAAAGATTACACGAAAGCTGAGCGCAAAGGAGGAAGAAGTACTGATGTTGGAATCGTTATATATATATATATATATATATATGTATATATATATATATATATATATATATATATATATGGAAGGGGAATATTTATAATAACACGTGAAAGGAGAATAATGAGAAGAAGGAAAGGGAGAAGGAGGGAAGGAGAGGGAGGAGAAGGGGAGGAGAGGGAGGAGAAGGAGGGGAGGAAAGGGAGGAGAAGGAAGGGAGGAGAGGGAGGAGAAGGAGAGGAGGAGAGGGAGGAGAAGGAGGAGAGGAGAGGGAGGAGAAAAAGAAAGGGGAGGAGAGGGAGGGGAATGAGGGAGGTGGGTGGAGCACTGATCTCATCGACGCTCTTGTAATCTCTCTCTTGTTGCTGTTTAACGACACTGCCATATCAGAGATGATTAGTGTTGCCCTCCTTCTTTATCCAAGCTTGGGACTGGCACTGCAGGATACGAATAGTGGCGGCGAAGTTGCCCTTGTAATCCTCTCATCTTGCTCTAAATCCGAGCTTATCTTGTGCTCACCCCTCTTTCATATCTTGGTCAACCGGTGCTCACTTTAAGCACTGAATGCAACTTATATATTCCATCGGCCAGTATAATTATTATTTAATTACAACGATGTCTCTCTTCTTTCTGCTCTTTCTTCTTTTCAGTCACCGGATGCCCCGAACCGGAAGTTCCTCCAGGTACTTACATGACACGTGACGGCGATCAAGCGTTCTTCTACTGTAATCAGCCTCACCGACAGCAGCACATGTGGAAGATGTCTTGCAAGGGAACGGAGTGGATTGGTCAGACTGGGTATTGCATCGAAACCACAAGTAAGCATCTAGAAAAACACAAATTACTTTTCACGGAATGAGTTTTAGGCCTACGACACATTCAAAACCCTGCGAAAATTAGGCTAATTATTGTAGAAATCAGATTCTCCGTTTATTAATGTAAGAACGAAAATGAAACATTGTGTTAGGGCAGTTATGCTGTTCTGACGTTTGGACGCTCAGAGGGTTCAATGTTAACGTTGCTATCAAAACCACAAGGGTTCTAC
Organism: Lumbricus rubellus; assembly: GCA_945859605.1. Classification (NCBI taxonomy): domain Eukaryota; kingdom Metazoa; phylum Annelida; class Clitellata; order Crassiclitellata; family Lumbricidae; genus Lumbricus; species Lumbricus rubellus. Next base: position 46,332,926 of record OX243811.1, on the reverse strand, counting down.
CGTTCAATCCATTCTTGTGATCAATATCCGACTAAAACAGAAATTATTATGTTGTCATTTAGTGCAGCTATACATGTCTATTAATAGCCAAGTCATTGTCGGCTCATAGCCACAGAATAATATGTTATAGCTGGCATCGCTTGCCATCGCTGCAACATTTTGATTTTTGAAGTAATTATCCTGCATTAGTTTGGCTGGTATTAAAAATTTATGCAAACGTGAGAGAGTCAGAGCGAGAGGGAGAGGCAAACAGACAGACAGATAGAGACAGAGAGAGACAGAGAGAGACAAAGAGAACAGAGAAACAGAGACAGAGAGAAACAGAGAGTCTCAGAGAGACATACAGAGACAGAGACAGAGGGAGAGGAGAGGGAGAGGGATAGTGAGACGGAGAGTGAGAGGGAGATAGATTTATTCGCGCAATGCATCATGGTCTGTAATGAAAATTTATTTTTAATGTCTTATTTTTTCACAGATCAACCGTCTGAAACGGATTCGATGACCATAGTGAAAGAGGAAAAAATTAACATCTTACAACGTAAATAATATTTAACTCTTTGTATCTACGTCTCATCGTTGGCCATTTTGGCCCATAGAGGCGAGGGAATATAGGGTTAATTCAGGGTACGGTTATAGGTGCACTGGATCCAATCATCCAAAGCTCTGTTTGTCTAATGCTTCTGCCATCAAAGTGCGGAATGCACGGCTTACACTATACATTATGCTACTCGATCTTTAGATTGATGGCCAAGATGCAACCAGCAAGTTTAAAAATAAATACAGGTCGAGTGATCCAAGTATTAAGTAAGGATAGAGTACCGTATAGATAAACATGTGATTAAAAGTTAATTAATTGCAAAATGAAGTAAATTGGTAAAAAGAAAACTGCTAAATAAACACATCTGCCCAATGTTACGGCCGTCCATGTAGGCTATAATTAGTTCAAATTCTTTCCTCTTTCTCTTTTTTGGAAACACGTAGGCGTGAAGACAGCCTTTTGTTGATGACAGAACTCATGACTTGTATCTGGAGCACCGTCTCTGAATCTCTGAATCTCTGAATGGCTCTCTATAAATGTACAATTGCAATTACAACTGTAATTCCCAACTCTGTAACTCCTTCTTTCCTCTGGCACGCCGTGGTTAAACGTTGAAGATCGTATAATATTCTAGTGAGTCATTAACAGTCGAACCCCGAGGGAGCAGTTAAGAATGTCGGAATGCGATTGCACTTCATCGATTCTGTCGATATGTTTGCATTCCTCTGACTGCGAAGTATAGGCCTTCAGATATTTGGTCTTCGAATCACAGATGAAATGTAGGAAAAATAAATTAGATCTATAAGAAGAATTGGATGCATCTTGAGATCATCTCCAGGAGCAACGTGGCTATCAAGAAAGCTTGTTAACGGCCTTCATCAGTTTCAAAGCATAGGCCTATATTGATATTCCAAAGAAGACTATAGGCAATTTTGAGACATGAAACTTGATATAGCATGAATGATTTTGGAACGTGCATGTTTGATAGACTAGCATTAAGACAATGTTGAATCAAATGAGTCGAAGTATAGGCCTATGTAGGCTAAACGATGCCAGGATTAGGATTGAGTGCATGGTTGAATAATTCTTTAACTCAATGTATACATAAGTTTCTTATTCAATGCCACTGCATGTAATCAACATCATCAACGAGATTAAGATCATACTGATTAACGCTGTGGCTCTGCTTTGCGTCTCTCGACTCCATATAAATTATTTTTATATTATCAAACTAACTCTACAGATTATTCTATGACTTCCCAGTTTTCATGACATTTACTTTTCTTATTTTACTGAGTGCGGCTCTTTCCATACTGCGAATAGAATAAAAAAAAATTATTTTAACTTCATCATCTTACTGATATGGCTTTACCTACGTAATCCTTCCTCAAGAAAGGTCACAGAAATGTTAGTCTTCGTAAGTGGATATTATATATATATATATATATATATATATATATATATGTGTGTGTGTGTGTGTGTGTGTGTGCGTGCGTGCGTGTGTGTTGCAGTGAGTGCTAAACAGGCAGGCATTGGAACTGTGCTGGTAATCGGGGTCTCCGTTGGAATCATTCTGGGAATCTGCTGCCTTTTCACACTCAGCTCCGTCTGGCACAGGTTGGTCCAAGGACAACTAAAGTCATCCATACGAACAGTCTCTTATCAATTATTCGTTCGTTCACTAATTAATTAATCAATTCATTCATTTGTGCCGTCCTTCATTCGTTCGTCCACTCATTCAAGTTCTTTCGTTGTTTGGTTCATTAACTCAGATAGGCAGAAAGATTGATAGAAGGAAAAATTGAAGAAAAAGAAGAAAGGAAGAATTGGGAAAGAAAGAACACGGTGAAAGAAGAAAGTAAGGAAGAGAAGAGCGAGACTAAGACAGGAAGGGCAAAGAAGACATTTCACCCATTCATTACTATATACACAAATCCTTTCATACATCATCAATCCATCGATCCATCCGTTACTCCATCCATCCGTTCATTCGTGCACCCGCCATTCCGTTCATCCACCCGGTAATGATGGTCATTCATCCATCCATCCATCCATCCATCCATCCATCCATCCATCCATCTACCATCAATCCATCCACCATCCATCCATCCATCCATCCATCCATCCATCCATCCACCATCCATCCACCATCCATCCACCCACCCACCCATCCATCCACCCATCCATCCATCCATCCATCCATCCATCCATCCATCCATCCATCCATCATCCATCCATCCATCCACCCACCCATCCATCCACCCACCCATCCATCCATCCATCCATCCATCCATCCATCCATCCATCCATCCATCCAACCATCCACCATCCATCCGTTAATCCATCCATCCATCCACCCATCCATCCATCCATCAATCCATCCATCCATCCATCCACCCATCTATTCATCCATCCATACATTATCTATCCATCCATCCATCCACCCATTCCTTAATCCATCCATCCATCATCCATCCATCCATCCATCCATACATCCATCCATGCATCCATCCATCCGTCCATTCATCCATCCATGCATCCATCCATCAAAAAAATCCCACTAACACATCCGTCCTATAGATAATACTATCAATCCATCCATCCATCCACTATCCATCCATCCATACATCCATCATCCATTAATCCATCCATCGTCTGTCATCTTCTTTTCAGCTACTTTTCCACCATCCGCAGCGAAGATCCGTCTTCGTCATCGACTCCAGCTGACGTCATGACCTGGAAGCGGATCTGTCCTCTGTCTTCTTCCTCTTCCCTGCGGACGACGTGCAATCCTTCGGAGAGCAGCTGCGCCAACGAACTCCACCTGCGATACATGCGACGAAGGACAACAGGTCACGAGGGACTGACCGTCGGAGAAGCTGGAGAAGGAGAAGGAGGACTGACTATGGTTCCATGTCCTACGACTCGACTGCTTGGAGCTAACAGCATCGTCTATGTCGCCCGACCAGACTCATCACCAGCAGCAAGAGACGATGATGATGATGATGACGACGACGACGACGATGATGACGAAGACATCAGTTGCCTAGGTCGACAGCAGCCACACGCAGAGGCTGAGCAGCGGCAGGAGACGAGTGAAGAGCGGAGAACCAGTGTGACTTCTGATTTAGATTTATTAACAGACCTATCTGCAGTGGACGATGAACGATTTAGGACGATGCATGTGGGAAGGGAAGGCAGCTGTTGTGGGAAACCCTCTTCGTTGATTCAGACGACGACGATGACGACGACGACGTTTATCCCAATGACTGTGAACATGACTTGAGACATGTGTGGAAAAAATGGATGGTTAGCTTCGTTCGAATCCTTTCGTCGCTGATTAACAAAAGAGAAATCCATTCTGGAGTGAAGTGGTTCGACCATTCATCGGTTTAACCCATCGTTGACCCATGTACTCCAGATCCAATCCTCACCTGCGCTACATCAGGTGAATGTGGTTAAGCCCCTGTGATGGCCTTTGTGTGTATACAGAGTCCTAAATGATACAAGAGCTTCTGGCCCAGTTGGCCACGTTGGTCAAAGCTTAATGTTAATAAAAGCTGCACCTCGTGTACTCTGTCTAAGAGAGTGTTAGGATGGACGTTCACACTCAATTGCTAATCTTACAGACCTAAATCTTGGGCTTTATAGCACAGTACGTAGGCCTATGCGTGTTCATGTTTATAGCGACACTGTCAAGGATGATTAGTGTCGCCCTCCTCCTTTCTCAGGGCTTGGATCTGGCACTGCAAAAGTAAGTGCAGTGACGGAATTCAGCACGTGCATGCATGTAATCTTGCCTGAGAGCTTTAAAATGCGTTAAGTCCTTTCAAACGAACAGCGGTGTGAAAGATCTCCCCGATTATTTAATTGAAAACTGAGTTTGGTCGATTTCTGGTCGTTAGGCTATATGAAGACATGCACAATGCACATTCGTATTTAGACTGGAAACTCCTCAATTGAAGGTAAAAGCTGAGATAGCGGTTTGCATCCAACTATCCTTGTAACAAACTGCTGAGAAGTGAATGCTGAAGATTTCCAAAGAATTCTTGACTGACTTTGTTAAAGCTTTCTGACGATATTGAGACAGACACAACTTGAAAAAGATACTAACGAACGTTATGCCAATAAATCAAACCTAAAACATATAACACATGTACATATGAACTGAAGTAGTTAAGTCTGAAATTGTACCAAAGCATCTTAAAGTCAATGATAAGATGTTTCGCAGCAACGCAACATCTTGTTTCACGATGAGCATTGGTGTGATCCAGATTGCAGATGTGCTTGGGGTTGAGGAGTGTGCATCGGTATACCTGCCTTTATTTTATTACTTCTACAGATGATAGAGTCAACAGACTCTATTCAGTCAATCAAAAACAGATGATAGAAGTTTTAAAAACTTCGGATGGAAAACTAAAGCAACTCTTGTTCTACTACATTGACGACTGCTCGATATGGGAGTCCGCACATAGGGGCAAGAAGGTCAGTTGCCCCCCCCCCCCAACCTGGACACTGACACTTATTTTTAAACTATACGTCTTGGTTATCAAACTAATTTCTTTGCACTAATGAGACTAATTTAGATAGCCTACACTAAAGTGAAACCGAGAAATTTACAATAAGAGACTTCTGGCCATTGTATTTTTGTCCTTCCTGCAAAAATATCTGCGGTCTGTCTGAGGCGCAGAAAGGCGGATGGCACTTCGGTCCAAAGTGTGGTTGCGAATTTATATGATAGCGCCTAATCAATCAAAAATCGATCGATCAATCAATCAATCAATCAATAAATAAATAAATAAATCAATCAATCAGTCAGTCAGTCAATCAATCAATCAATCAATCGATCAATCAAACAAACAATAAAGCAAACAACCAATCAATCAATCAAACAAACAACCAATTAACCAACGAACCAATCAATCAGTCAGTCAGTCAATCAATCAATCAAACAACCAATCAATCAATCAGTGAGGGACGACACTTCGTTATAGACGGGTCCGTCTGCATATGGATAGGTCAAACGGATGTCCCTATCCGGATGGGATATGTCCCTATCCGGAAGCGCTATATCCGGGCTGTCGTAGAAGTGTCGTAAGGCCAGTTCCCCCGCCGACAACGACGACGGGGCAAAGTCGTCCCCCGCCGCATCCCCCTCCTCACCCTGGCGCCCTCCACCGACATCTACTCTCCCATTTCCAGTGCTGCAGTAGAACGGATCGTTGGCTTCGACTGGTGCCCTGTTCAGCCGAGACATAGCCATCGCTGTGGTCGCTGCTGGACCTGTGGCGCCCTCGTGCGAAGACGACGACGACTCCATGTGCAGCAGATGTTTGCTGGTGCTGCCATCTTCCGAATGCATGTGTAACAACTGGTGGCGCTGCTGCTGTTGCCTGCGCAGGTCCCACATGTGTGCGTAGGAAGCGGTCGTCATTGAACCAGAATCTGTGCGACAGTTGGACAGTATGGAACCAGCGCCGACACCGACACAGGTGTTGTTGTCGTTCAGTCGACAGGTGTCGAAGTAGAGGATCGGCTGCTTCCCTAGACCTCCACCGCCTCCACCTCCTCCTCCACCGCCTCCTCCTCTGTAGACCGCGGTTGGATCTCGGCAATCCTCATTTGGTTGCCTGCGAAGATGATGTCTGCAATGTCAGTCAACCAACAAACAAACTGATACATAGTTGTATAAAACTTTTTTATTCGTCTTTATTTTTTTCACAAACGTCGTTTTTTTGTTTTTTATTTTTTGTAATAAAACATTCCGTTTTTTGTTTTTCATGTGGCATTATTTATTTATTTACTGTCTGTTATTATTTACCCTAATTTTTTTCTTTCTAGTATTCTTTGCGTTTTCACCAGAAATTTTGCCTAATAATAAAGATATGGTATTTTCCAATTAAGGAAACACTGCACAAACTAGGTTTGTAGCCTAAAGTTTAAAAAGCAGTTTAAGATGTAACAAAGTCAAATAATTTTCCGTTTCCGTTTTATTGTCGTTTTATTCGTTTTTTTATTTTTTGAATAAAACGACGCTTTTCCGTTTTTTACCCCGTTTTTGTCGTTTTTTACGTCTATGAACTGATAATTGCAACATTTACAAAACGACTTATCAGCAACAATTTATATGGCGCCAAAGCACCTCTTAGAGAAATCGACTCATTTGCAATTTACTGCTTATATATCATATAGAGAGTCATGGAATACTACTGGCATAGGCGTACGAGGCGGGGGTGCAGAGGGGGGCAACTGCCCCCCCAAATTCGGGCAATTTTGGTGGGTTTTTTTGGGCGAAAAACCCAAACAACTAAAAAAAAGGTCGTCAACTTTCGGGCAAGTCAGGTTTTTCGGGCAAACACGGACTCAAACGACTAAAAAAAAGGTCGTCAACTTTTTCACGGATGTATTTTTCGGGCAGAAGTTCAATCTTTGGCCCCCCCCCACTGCTGAAATCTCCCGTACGCCTATGACTACTGGTGTGCAGTGGTGTCCTAAGCTAGTAGGCCCAGGGCCTACTTGTTTTCTGTCCTTAAAATGATGCCTTTCGACATGATTAATACCAAACGAACAGGCACCTATTCGATAATTAGGCCTACTTTTAGTAATTATCATGCCTAAATAATAATATCTTGTACCAGGAAGATGACTTTAAAAGGCAGCCGTAATACTGAAAAAATAATCTGATAACTAGCAGGATGCAATTATTTTCTGATTATTACATTTCTTGTGCAAGCTTGCAGGCAAATGTTTTATTTCATCGCCGTCACAAATGCTAAGTGTTCCAGTGGACATTTCCAGACAGGCAAACGAAAGACGATACAAATTGCGTGAAAGGAACAGACGTCTTTTGCCGCAGAGCCATTCACCACGCAGACAACAAGATATCAAAATTTACCGAATGTTCCTTTATATGCGATGACATTTAATATCATTGCATAAAGGCAGATGCGGCGAGTCCGCAAATGTCGCATTACGCTGATTAGATTAAGCTGCATCTCTTGCTGTCACGGCTAATGATGATGACGACGACGACGCCGATGACTATGATGATGACGATGATGATGACAAAAGAAGATGCTGACCTTCTTCTGCAGGATAAGACAAGAGCGAGCAGACATCCCCCAACACAAATTCCAAGAAGGATTCCAATCGCTACTGAGAACAGAAGCCCTGCAGGACACACACACACACGCACACACACACACACACACACACACACACACACACACACACACACAGCAGGTATATTATACATTCTCAGAATGATAGACGGTGGATGACAGACAAACTATAATATTATGACATCACATTTTGTCACGCAAAGGTACTAATGTGGGATTGTGGGCCTAATGTGGCTGAAACAGCTGATATTGAAACATGCAAAAGAACGAGATATATGTCGACATGCATCAATACTAATAATCTTAACACTTTAATGCCGAGATGGTAGTAAATGGTATGGCAAATCCTATACCCTCCGGCATTAAAGGGTTAAGCATTCATTATGAACCTATAAATAGTAGTCACTGACAAGAAATCTTCACCATGCTAGCGTGTATGTATAGGCTATATATTATATTATATAGTGGAACTCGATACTTGCGTCAAATTTGTAAGAATCTACAGACTTCTCTTATCTTCTGTGTTTCTATCAGACATTGAGATCTGTCAACATTAATTTTTTAAACCAGAGAATAACAATGGCAGTCACACAAGTCATCAATGCAGGTGCGATTTATACCGCAAATGAATTCTCGGGCCACGGCTGCAGGTCTATAGGCCTACAAATTTTCAGTGGTCATTGAATCGACATCGGTTCCAACAACGATTTTTCACAGCCAGACAGATTCGTATGATGACAACATTTTACAAACTATTTACAGAAAGGTGTATTTTATATTTCCTACCATATGGATATATCAAATCGGTGTCGGTAAGGGCCTCGCCAATTCCTACAATAGAATAATTTTGAAGTAGAATAAACGCTATAGCCTGCAGACACTCCCTCTTCCCCGCCAGCCCCCCTACCTCTCTTCATTTCTCCCTTCCGCCCTCCTTTTGTTTGCTGGAGATGTCATCTGTATCTATTATATAAAATACGGGTGTCCGGACAATTCGGAGCCGGACAATTCGGAACGGACAATTCGGACCGGACAATTGGGAGCGGACAATTCGGAACCGGACAATTCGGAACCGGACAATTCGGACCGGACAATTCGGACCGGACAATTCGGACCCGGACAATTCGGACCCGGACAATTCGGACCGGACAATTCGGAACGGACAATTCGGACCGGACAATTCGGAACCGGACAATTCGGACCGGACAATTCGGACGCGGACAATTCGGAACCGGACAATTCGGACCCGGACAATTCGGACGCGGACAATTTGGAGTGCATATACAAATTGTGAGCTACTAACAGGCGCTAACGGCGATCAAACTTTTATTTATTTATTTAAGCCTATTATTTCTTGAGTTGCAAACAAACGTGTGAAGTAAAAGCATCAGGAAAAATCAAAGGCCTACGGCAATTAAAAAGCAGTGTGGCATTACAGTTCTCTGATCTTGAAGACCCTAAATTCAAAAACTTCAATTAAGAAACTGTGTTTAGAATTTATTGGCCTATGCACTAAATTGCAAACTTAGAAGCAGCTCATTGAAATCAGTCATTCAGGTTTCAGATTGCAGGCTGTCTGTTCAGTTTGATGTTAATTAAGATTACTGCATAACTTGTAGGCCTTGTAGCATGTAGCATACAAACACAGCGCGTTTGCAGGCTTTGAATTAAAGAAAAATTGTTGTCATTATTATTATTATTATTATTATTATTATTATTATTATTATTATTATTATTATTATTATTATTATTATTATTATTATTATTATTATTATTATTATATTACTTTGTACGTGAATTCTCTTTTCTTTCAAATACCATAATATAGGCCTATAATAATTATAGTCTCATACTTTGTGTGACTTGTCCATTTTGAAGTGCCTATGTCTTTCCAAATCTACCTTTAATGTCATTGCCAACTGAGGTAACTTAATGTAATAGGCTACTCGTCAGTTGCGTAATATTATGTTTAGGTCTACGGTTGCTTTGAGAACAAATTTTTTTCAATTTTTAAATTGAATTTGAATGCGCAATGGTCTCTCCGGTCGACATCATTCTGTATACGGGGGATGGTGATGAGTATGAAAATCCGGTCTAAAAGTTGGAGTTCCATCATTAAATTTGGCTGCAACGAATTGTCCGGTCCGAATTGTCCGGTCCGAATTGTCCGGTCCGAATTGTCCGGTCCGAATTGTCCGGTTCCGAATTGTCCGGTCCGAATTGTCCGGTCCGAATTGTCCGGTCCGAATTGTCCGGTTCCGAATTGTCCGGTCCGAATTGTCCGGTCCGAATTGTCCGGTCCGAATTGTCCGGTCCGAATTGTCCGGTCCGAATTGTCCGGTCCGAATTGTCTGGGTCCGAATTGTCCTTGCCAGAATTTACTCCGAATTGTCCGTCTCCGAATTGTCCGGTCCGAATTGTCCGGTCCGAATTGTCCGGTTCCGAATTGTCCGCTCCCAATTGTCCGGTCCGAATTGTCCGTTCCGAATTGTCCGGCTCCGAATTGTCCGGGAACCAAAATACGACTGAATGAGAATAAAGGAGATTAGGCAAATAGGCACACAAACATCAGGGGTTATAGGCATAGGTCTATAACTACTTTCAAAGGTCAATTAGCTATACCATAGCATTTACACAGTGAACCAAATGTTTAAGGTATACCCTATAAATATACTTCGATTCTTTCATGGCATAAAATGGCCATGAATGGACCATTAAGGTCAACATGAACACCGAAGATACCTCGATGCCACTAATGAGCTATAGTTATTTGCCACGATAAAAGCATTTTTGACAATTATAAGACATCGTATATATTTATGTGATTGAAAGATTCTTTGTAGGCCTATATGTTGTCAATTAATTGCTTGTACGAACGGGACAATAAATCAAATCAACTGAAGAAGGAAAATTATTTCTGCACGACAGACAGGAAATGAAGAATTATCACTCAAGCAAGTGACAATCATTAATCAGACGATAAACGAAGAAATAAAACTCGATGGAAAAAACTCCTAAAAATGAACTGATATACTATAAATTATATATAAAACGCCAACATAGGCGTAGGGGACATTTCAGGAGTGGGAGGGGGGGGGGCAAAGTTTAACTTTTGCCAGAAAAATCTGATGACCTTTTTTTAGTCGTCCGGTAAAAATTGCCCGAAAATTCCCGTTACTTCTTTTTCCCGAAAATTCTGACGACCTTATTTTCATGGTCTGCTTGGCCGAAAACCAGACTTGCCCGAATTTCGGAGGCATTTGCCCCTCTCTGGACCCCCGTCTCCTACGCCTATGAACGTCAACTCGTTTAGCTTTTATTCTTTAATGTAAGCTAACGTTTCTGTTTTGAAATGGACTAGCATTGCATGTGTATGCATAGAACTGCATGGAAGGGTAAAAAGAGCAGCAGTAAAGGTGATGAAAATCAAAAATGTAGGAGTTTATTTAATGACTGCATAGACATGTGCAAGTAAGTAGGCCTATAATAAGCTGCAGACTATTCCTTCTTCAAATAAATTACCCATAGCTGTTGAAATTACGGATTTAATGTGGCTCTTGATTTTTTATGTTTCACACACCTTCAAGTATAATTGTAAACCAGAAAATAATGCAAACACCAAGCAGACTTGTTAATTAACTGTCAAAAAAGTGAACAACATTCAGTTGAACAGCTCAGCTGCTGCTTTCAAGTTCTATACTTTACTGGCTATTTTGCTCCATTTTCTTAAATTATCTTGGAATTTACTCTGGGATCAATATTATTATTATTATTATTGACAGGCAATCATAAAACGCAGTTTAACTTTGGCAAAAAACACTTTCTCGATTCTTCCATCTGTAGCCTAGTAGGCCTAATTTATCGCACCAGAATTTTTTTAACGTGTTTTTCGTGCAAATTGTTTGCTGTCATCAGTTGGAAGCCAGGAAAACATCTGCCGATGCAGTGCAGTAATTTATAATAATTAATTAGCCTATGGGAAGCTATTTTAAAATCTATTTAGCATTTTAGAATTTAGAGGATATATGCATACGGTGTAAGCGCAATTAGCTCTATGATCTTAAGCTATACAATGAGTACATCGACCGTACACTGTCTGTGAACAGATTCACATTTTCTGCTATTTGTTTATTTTCATTTATACGCATATTGGAAGACGTTGTTGGGGGTGACTGACCTGCCCAAGAGCAGTTGCTGATATCACCGACCCATTGATTCCCTTTGCAGACAAGATGCCACGTCTGCCTCGAATGGTTGCATCCAACAGTCATCGTTTCTCCGTTTCTTTCAACCCATGAATTCCTTGAAGCTGTCACATCAGCGCATCCGATGGCTTCACATGAAATCCAATCGACGTCATAGTAATATATAGTCAATCAATCCGATCAATCAATCAATCAATCAATCAATCCATTCATCCATCCATCCATCCATCAATCAATCAGTCAGTCAGTCAATAAATCAATCAATAAATAAATCAATCAGTCAGTCAGTCAGTCAGTCAATCAATCAGTCAGTCAATCAATCAATCAACCAACCAATCAATCATCAATCATTCAATGATTGATAATCAATCATTCAATCCATCAATAAATTCATCAATCAATCTTTTATTTTGTAATCAACCAATCATTTTTACAGTCATAAATTGCAGATCACATTGTCAATGGGGAAGGTCACAAGAATAGGCCTGAAGGGATCACTGACCCCGCTAAATAGAGACACCGATGTGTAACATGTAATATAAAAATATGTGACATAAAGTCCACTTGAGGTTTCCTCTCCGGGACCCGGAAGGTACAAGGAACTAAGAATTAGATTTCTAGGATAGACAACTGTCAACTTAAGTGGGTCATAAGATGAGTTCAAAATAGAATTGACACCAACTGTATCCTGATAGTCTGTGCATATTTAGCGTATACGCTTGTACGGCATTAATATGGGTTTGCTTTTCGAGTATATTCATGCAGAGATCTTCTACGTTAGTAGCGCGACAAAAACGCATTAGTACTGACCCGTTGTTCTTTATTAATGTAGGCCTACAGTACATGTCCACAATTTTTATAAAGTATGGAAAAGTAGCTTATGTATGTTGAGACATACATGTAGTATAGTAAAATGCCCATGTATACTGCATTGCATCACAAATAAGTAAGTAAAGTAAGTAAGAATATTCCTCATTGTGCTACCAGCAAACGCTTAAAAAAGTAATAGAGACATTTATTTTATGCAATCAAGCAACATTCTCATAGGCCTACTAGAAGAAATTCTTGTGATAAGGTCAAAACGACTATAGGGCCTATAGTCGTTTTGACCTTATCACAAGAATTTCTTCTAGTATGAGAATGTTGCTTGATTGCATAAAATAAATGTCTCTATTACTTTTTTAAGCGTTTGCTGGTAGCACAAATGAAGAGGCATAATAGTTAATTATTTAGATGTAAAAGATGATCAAAGAAGTCTATTAAAGTACTAACAATCGTATCTGATGAGGAATCGTCTTCTGAGTTTCTCCACTGCTTGTCTGACCAAAATTATCTGAAGCTCGTTTGACGTTGACGTGTAGACTCGCCTCATTCTCTCCTTTCGTCCACAGATCGTCTCATCAGGTCGTCCTTCTTCCTGTCTCAACAAACATATAGGCCTATTATACTTTATATTGCAACAACAATATTGCTCCTTTAACCTTTTTCTTTATCTAGCGTCCAAGCTATGGGACTATTATTACTGTAGCCGATCGTGACAATTAGCCATTGACATAGATTATATGTATGTGGATATATCCGGGACTTTTGCAGGATAAGTGGGTGATTATACGGATGACGAATAAAAACCGTTGAAACGAATGGACTTTGTTCAAAATTATTATCCTGCTGAGTACCCGGATAGACGTTACGTATACATCACCTGTGACGCATCAGAAAGGCGATCTCTGATTGGCTGACAGGATGCGGTTTCATACATGTATACATGTATAGTATACATTTAGCCTATATACCGACGATTTTAGTTCAAAGCCAATGTGAGTGTGTTGTGTCATAGGGTCTAATTGTTACGTCGAAACAATAGGTGGTTGGTTTGATGGGCTAAAACCAAGCCTTGTTCGCAATTTCTTCACTCATCTTTACCGTGACCTTCGAAATGGTCGTGTCTTTACCCACGGGATGGTCCATCTTTGTTAAATTAGGCTATTTCCTTGTCATGGTGCAACCTGATATATATATATATATATATATATATATATATATATATATGGCGGTGGTTCACTGGTTTCGAATAAACTTGTCAAGAAACTGCATGGTGCCATGCACTTGGATTTCGAGAGGCGCTTTGGAAGCTTGGAGAAAAAATGTGATTACGATTTCAATGCTGAAGATAAATGAGGAGAGGATCAACGCAAAGGATGAAAAATTTAAAATTATATAAAATAATTATTGGAGAAGAATGGATTAAGAAATGCGTTGCTTTCTAAGCATCTCATTTCTGATTGTGGCATTCAGATAATTATCAGTTCATATCATATTAATCAGAATGCAAAACCTGCAGGCTGTCAACTTGTCAACATGGCAGCAGACTTTGTCGCTATAGTTATTATGCGACAACTAAAAACATAATTATGTTCCTGTTGCCATATAATAATAATAATTATGTCCTGACAGCAGCTGCAGAGCCATGTTTCTTTTAAGAGATTATATTTTTCTAATTATAACAGCAATCAAATTGCATTCTCAACGTTCATCCGGCTGTTATTGTTGTCTGATGTGTGCGTTAAGCAAGACACGAACAGTGGCCGGATATCGACTGAAGAGACAGCCTTCAGCAGACGACTTCCGGTTCCGGAAACATGTCGTCGGCGGCGGCGCATGCGCACAGTGCACTCGAATGATGATCGTCGACCAAATGTCTTTCGTGCACGAGATAAATATTCATCATTGGTTGACGAGCAGAAGCAGCAGCAGAAGCAGCAGCAGCAGCAGCAGCAGCTGGAGCAGCAGCAGCAGAACCGTTCTGGCATCGTCGTCGAACCAGATGCTACGGTTTTTCGCTTATTGCTCCCAGTGCTACTGCTGCTGCTGCTCCAGCTGCTGCTGCTGCTGCTGCTGCTGCTAAGGCGTGGTGGTGGTGGTGGTGGTGGTGGTGGTGGTGGTAGAAATGGTGGTGGTAGGAGTGATGGTGATGGTAATGGTAATGGTGTTGGTGGCGGCAGCAATGTTGGTCATGATGCTTTTATTATGCTCACTCTATCGCCTCTCTTGCTTTTTTCCCAGCGAGATATGCTGCTGTTTTGGCTATTCCAATACTGTTTCTGCTCGTTTCTATTGTAATTGCTATAGTTGTTGCTGTTTATATTGCTGTTGTTGTTGCAACGAATTTGGTTGTAGTAATTGTTATCGATAAATTATGGCTTGTTATCTCTTAAAAATTGCTTGTGCGTGCCTTTGTTACTGGTAGAATTGACAATTGTTGCTCGGTCTTTGTTAGCCTTATCCTTGGGGTTCCATGGTACGAATAGGCATACATGTACAGGGTGGGCCAAAAAAAAGTAATCCCCTACGGTTTTTTGTCCATATCTTGGGTAAAAATAGGAATTTTTCAAATCCAATTCTACGGGCTTGAAGGTAATTCATATATACGTACAATAGCCAAATTTCATCGCCACATATGAAACAGAACAAAAGTTATACCACTTTTAGGGAGGCTACCCACCGTTTTTTGACGATTCAAAAACGAAACGCAAACAAATTAGGTTTTTTGCCAATATCTTGACCAAAAGTAAGAATTTCGAAATGAAATTTGACTGGCTTAAAGGCAATTCATATTTACACATTAAGGCCGGATTTCATCAAAATATTTAAAACACATCACAAGTTATACCACTTTTAGCGAGACCACCCACCGTTTTTGATGATTCAAAAACGAAAAGCAACAAAAAGTAGCAAAAACACGATTTTATTAAGTGTCGTCTCAAATAACTATTGTCAAATGAACTTGGTAGTACTTCACAACTTGTGTTCAATGTGCCCACCACCAGTGCCAAAACTTCTTTTGAGTCTCTTTGCAAGTTCATGATGGACCTGTTGATTAATCTGACAGATTCCTAATTTACCAATTTGATTATCATCTTGATAAGTGACTTCTCAGTGACGTGCAGCTACGCTGGTACCATGTTTATTTTTTAAATAGTAATAATACTGATCATCTGGCAATATCAAGGCTATTTGATAACAAATATTTGAGATGAGACTTAATAAAATTGTGTTTTTGCTACTTTTTGTTGCGTCACCCTTCAGAAGCGTCAAAAAACGGTGGAGGGTCTCACTGAATGTGGTATAACTTTTGTTCTGTTTGAGATATTTTGATGAAATCTGGCCATCATGTGTAAATATGAAATGTCTTTAAGCCTGTAAAATTTCATTTCGATATTCGTACTTTTGACAAAGATATTGACCAGAATAATTCAATTGTTTTTTGCAATTTTTGTAGCGTTGCGTTTTTGAGTCGTCAAAAAAAACGGTGGGTGGCCTCACTAAAAGTGATATAACTTTGGTTCCGTTTGAAATATTTTGTTGAAAGTTCACCATTGTACGTAAATATGAGTTGCCTTTAAGACTGTGAAGTTTCATTCTAAAATTCTTATGTTTGGCCAAGATATGGGCAAAAAACCGTAGGGGATTACTTTTTTATGGCCCACCCTGTATATCGAGTCCTGCGCTTGCTGTTGTTGGTATTTTGGTTGCTGTAGTAATTATTATCGACAGATCATGGCTTGTTATCTCTCAAAAGTTGCTGCTTATTTCCCTACTCAAGTAGTTCTCTTTGTCTGCGAAGTAGTTGTCTGATATTCTTATAACAAATGCGTTCTGTTGTTGCTACACCATTATCAACAGCAGCAGCAGCTGCTTCCATTGCTGCCGCTTTGTGTCTTGGGTAAAGTGGAGCTATAAAGATGGTCCCAGATGGATTCAGCGCAAACATTTTGATGTAGGGAGAACTGAGGGAGGATGACAGACGAGTGTTTCTTTAATACACGTCTTGCATGACCTCCGAGTATAATTAATAATACGATCATGATAAGATCGTTGATTCGAATCAGCTTTGAAATATTTAGATCTATTGCAAGTTATTGTCGTCAAATTTCCAACGTTAATCCACTTGGTCGAAATGCGGCTGATGCCAACAATGCTGCAGATGAAAGTGCGCAGTAAGAATGAAAGAAACTATAAGTGTAGTTTATATAGCGCATTATGAAGGGTAGTTTATATAGCGCTTTATGATTGTTGGGTTGATTTACCTTAATGACTGCATACATGTCGCAGAGTGAGACGTTTCCTGCATTGTTGCGTAGTACGCTGAAATCCATCATCGTGACGTTGATGCGCTGACCCCGTTGAACTCTGACGAGCCAAGGACAGAGAGCAGTGCCTTGCATTGTCTCCTCTGTTATCAGACTGGACAAGTGACCGCCTTGACCATCGGCGTCTATATGGTAGTACGGTTGACAGTTGTAACCAGTCTGAACTATAGAGCGAGTAGCACAAGTCCAAAATAATATATAATTTTATATAGATCTCTATATATATAATTAATAATTATATATATATATATCGCTCATACACAAGAAAGATGGGTATACGATGAAATTATACAGAGGCCAAATTCCTAGAAGTATAGCTTGCTACAGACGATGCTATAAAAAATAGGGGATTATATAAAGCATTGTGTTATAAGCTTACTGTAGGCTATACGACAACACGTGTTTCTGTCATTAGAAGAAACGCTTTGTTATTTAAAATTAGCATTATAAGTACTCATTCTATTGCCAACTTTCTTATTTTAGATTTTGTGAATATTATTTTAAGCTGACTTTGACGAATCAGTAAGTTTAGCAAACATTGCGCCTGATATGTCTGTAGTGTGCACACATTGTCGTGTTAATTGTGACTATAAAATTATGTGGCGCATGGGCGCTCGCACATAGAGGAAAGAGGGGGCACTTGCCCCTCTGGAAAGTTAAAACCTATTCTTATAACTGCTACTTTTTGGTTGTTAACAAATTTCTTTACACTAAAGAAACTATATTCATAATAAAAATCATAAAAAGTGAAACTGAGACATTTACATTAAAAACTTTACATTAAAACATTTACATTTACATTTACATTTACATTAAAACTGAGACATTT
>OX243811.1:46297583-46310083 GCA_945859605.1 Lumbricus rubellus | reverse complement strand
CACCGCAACCGCCACCACCACCACCACCATCACCACCATCACCACCACCACCACCACCACCACCACCACCACCATCATCATCATCATCATCATCATCATCATCACCGTCATCACCGCAACCACCACCACCATCACCACCATCACCACCATCACCACCATCACCACCATCACCACCATCACCACCACCACCACCACCATCACCACCATCACCACCATCGCCACCATCACCACCATCACCACCACCACCACCACCATCATCGTCATCAACAGCAGTACCAGCAGCTCTATTGCGATCAACAACGTTGCAATCATCGTATAGTCGTTGTCGTTGTCGTCATTATCATATCTACGGAAAGAAGCATATAATATCATTTATATGTACATGTGTAAATCGAACCTTTGACGCATTCGTAGTCGACCTCAAGATATGTCTGCATATCCTTTGGACACGGCTGGATTTCGTGGAGGACCTGGTTCGGAACTGGAACGACGCACTGCCTCCGTCCTGAGCAGAGATCGTCGAGGTGGAGAAGGACGTCCGAGGAACAGCCGAGGTGCATGTCCAGTTCCGTGCACCGTGTGAACCTCATCCGTCCGTAGAAGGCGGACTTAACGACGATGACGCCATCTGGTGGACACGTGACGTTGAACGATTCCCAGCGACAGAACTCCTTCCTCCGTCCACTCATCAGCGAATCATCAATGTCATCTGAAGAGTGTAATCGTATATGATAATCATAATTATTATCATAATATCAGTTGCAGTCAGAATAATTTTAAAAGATATTTATGTAGCGCCATTCTTGGCAAATTGCGGTTAAACAGTTTATAGTTTATTCACTGCAGGAGTGAATGCGTGATGACGACCAGAAAGGACATTTTTTATATAGCGCCATTTTTACATAGCGCCGTTGTCTGATCCCGTCATTAGGCTCATGGTAGTCTCAGACCCGATTGTAAACCTTAATGTTACACAGCTCTATTGTATACTGCACTTTGGTAGCAATACTATTGCGTTACTCATGATTTGATGAACCGCAGTGCACAGAGATACGTGTATACATGTCCGTCAGTCAAATACAGAATTCCTAGCGCAGTTTCCATCTCTACAGTAACTACTCGGAATGTAATCTCTTCCGCATGTATCACCATCGTCGTGCCATACAAACCGGAAAACGGCATGACATCTGCATATGTCCACATCAGGGGCGGATTCAGAGGCCAATCCAGCCATGCCCCCCATTGAAAACTGCCATGGGACGTGGCCCCCCCATTTGGTTTGAAATTAGCAATACGAATATGGGTGTAATGGATATTGGCCCCCCCCCACCCCTATTAGGAAAATTGCATGGTACCGTAGCCTCCCCGTTCGGTTTTCAAGTCGAGGACTAAAAAAAGTCATCAACTTTTTCGGCGGATGAAATATGCAGCTAAGAGCATTTTCCGTGGTGGGTCCATCTATCCGGAATGGCCTCCCTCCCGCTCTCCTTTCGCTTCCCCGTGACTCTGCTGGCTCTTTCTATTGTCTTCTGAAGACTTTTCTTTTTGACCAGGCCTGGGTTGGGAGCGCCTCTGAGTAGAGATCTTTAAGGGGCGCTACATAAATTTATTTGATTGATTGATTGCTTGATTGGTACAATGTACTGGCTCCCACTTTGGAACTCTCCTCGCACATGTCTTCAATGCCAACCAAACACTATAGATTGTTTAAACATAAACTTCGCCTATATGTGCTTTGAACATTTCCTGAGATTAATTAGTTTTGTTTCTGCTAAGTTGTTCGGCTTAGTTACATGTAAGTCATTAGTTAAGAGTTGTTGTTCAGCAGCATTGTCTTCTAATTGTAGATTGTCTATGAATAAGTTTTTTTGGGTGTTCCTGTAGTTGTATGAAACTGGCTGTCATGCGCTACGGGTATTGTGTTTTGTATTTTACACCATTAGCCTACAGAGTGGCCCTTTTAGCGGGATTGTCCATCCCTTCTGGGGGTCCCCTTGATAACCATTTTGAAAACTTGCCTTTTCTCTCAGGTCAAACGCACTGGGAGCGCTTCTAAAAGGCTCTTGCTGCGAGAAGCGCTTTATAAATGGTCAGATACAATACAATACAATATGTTGAATGTTGTGTTCACTGCCATAATTGTATGTTGTTGGTTCAGGTAAATAAATTAAAAATTGTTGCAAATGTATGTTACTTTTGCTCCACGCTACTATACAGGTGCTGCTGTTGTATTGAAAGGTCTTTATATCATTGCCTGTGGCTGAGAATAAAGTATAAAACGCGCCGTATAATATTAAATTATAATTATTATTCGCTTGCTCCCTGTCATTATTTTCGTATAGGCAATAGGTCAGACCCGCGTGGATCTTATCTATATAGTCCCTCATGGGAATATGGACCATACTGCAGGAACCACTTTGTGGGCACGCGCCTATGCTGTCCGCGTTTGTCCAACACTCAACGGGATAATTCTCATGTTGGTGAATATCTTTACAAGCATATAGTAACTGCAATTCTTTATGCACTGAGTCTATCACCCACCGTGCCAACCATTTTGAAGCTTTGAGTTTAAACACAAATCGATGTCATGGATGGACCGGACTAGCTGTGGCTGGGCTTGGAGAGCCTCTGAGTATGTCTCTTGAAGCGGCGCTATATAAATTCTCGCAGTGAATGAACGAACTTCAGCAGACGAGCCAGAACTCGTGTGGTGCTGTTGAAAATGGCCTGCATGCATATAATATTCCCCTATAATAGGGCCTATATGTGAAAATATTGTTATATAATAAAATTATAGTAGGCTATAGCCTACTATATAGCCTATAGGTCAGTTTCCATATAGTATCACATACATATAAATACATGTATATATATTATATATATGTATGTATAGTTCGTACAGAGTAAGACCTACATAGAATTATGTGTATTATAGTCATATTCAGCATATAATATATAAATATATATATTGTGTATATATATATTTGTTCATCGATGATGGTGTGCAATTGTGTAAATACGTATGTATATATATGTATATATATTATATATATATACATGTATATTGTTATGTCCGACACAGCAATGGAGAATGAAGTCGCTGAATTTCTGAGCTTCAATTGTGTCGCGATGAACATCTTCTTCGTTCCCCCTCCTCCTCCTCCTCCTCCTCCTCCTCTTCTTCCTCCTCCTCCTCCTACTATTCATCTTCTTCTTCTTCTTCTGCATCCGCTGCTGCTGCTGCAGCTGCCTCCCCTTCGTCGTCTATTCAGCATCTTCCGTAACACTGTTAGCCGTCATGACCGACGAGGTCAGACCGTTAGAAATCGATTTGCCTCGTGGGTGCAAACGGTTGGTGGAGGGAAAGATGGAAAGATGGAAATAGTGAAAGAGAAAGGAAGACGAAGGACGAGGGATGTCAGAGGGAGGAGGAGGAGGAGGAGAGGCTGCTGCTGCTGCTGCTGCTGCTGCTGCTGCTGCTGCTGCTGCTGCTGCTGCTGCTGCTGCTGCTGCTGCTGCTGCTGCTGCTGCTGCTGCTGCTGCTGCTGCTGCTGCTGTGGCCTTTCGATATCTGGAATGCAAAATTCCGTTGCGGCGCATTGCAATCTTTATCGGATAAATGATATCTGAGTCAGAGAAGCATTAAGATATCCTATGATGGAATATGACAATACAATATATGTGTGTATATTATATGGACAAGTACACATCTGCTGTTTTATCTGTTATGATAAATATGGCCTATATAAATATGTGTATTACAATATAGACACATGTACATGTATTTGTACCTTTGACAGATCCTTTGTCGGCTTTGTCCATTATTGTATATATAGGAGGCAATGTATAAGGCTATGATTTTGAAAGCGTGTATGTCTATATGAATTGTGGAATTGCGACATCGTTTCGTCAGAAGTGCATCATCAGAGTCACCCATGCATGCACTCTCACCCGGTGTTTCTCTTATATAGTTTTCAACCAATGCTCTCATTTTTTGGTGATTACATGTACATGAAGATGACATCTCATGGATACAATTAAGGCTTTTTCTAAGATGCATGTCCACATGGTTCTATAATTAATATAGGCGCGGGAGTCTATGAATTTTCAAATGGATGCATCGACAATATTCAAGCAATACAGTCACTTGCAAGTAAACTTTTTTGAAAGACACTGCAGTGACCTCCTACTCAGATCCCGCTGGGGGAGCTTACGACGCTCTCCCAGACCCCTAGTCGACACGGGCTTCGTGCCTTCGGCACTCGCAGCTTCGCGCTTGCAATGATTATGAACACCCTCAAGAAATATGTTTTCTAGTTGCGCCCCTGGGAGGGAGGAAGGACTTAGGGCTTCAGCCCCAGACCAAAAATCCTGGCGCCGCCACTGAAAGCTATAATCATCACTTACTCTTATAAACATTGAGAGTGCAGAAAGTAAGAGTTAAATTGAGAAATAAACCGTTGACAAAAGGAGATTGGCTCAATATCCATTGTCCGGGTTTCATTGAGAAAAGCCAATGGCCGCTAACTCTTCGGATTTGAACCCGTCGCTTGTATATGCTCAATTTGCTCATGCACTTCGGCGTGAAACTCCGTTTCAGTGTCCGCGCTCTAGCCGGGAACGTCTCTGAGTAGCGAGCTTGAATTGGTGCTATGGAAAATGCGAAAAATAAAATAATAAAAATAAACATACAGGCTTTTTAACGTGCAGTTGCACACAAAATGTGCGGTTCTAAATAAACTTCAATACAGTTAAAACTAGCAAAAAAGGTAATTGTCCTCCGATTGGAAGTAATTTACCATGGATGATGGAAAAGGAAAGAAGAAGTTGTGAACTTGTGCATGCAGTTCTAAAAATTCCTTTAAAACAGTCCTGTATATAAATTACATATATATACATGTATATGTACAATGTGTGTGTGCTTGTTTTGTCAAGGCTATTTCTTCATGGCATTGGCTATGCGTCACACAGGCCTATATATTATTTTGTGTAACGCGTGACAGGCAATTAAAACGATTCTCAGCCAACGTAATTATGAAACCGAGTTCCAACTTTTTATAAGCGACCAATTTCACGACAGTTTACTGTCTACAGCAAAACATGGTGGTGACCTTCCAGAAAAAGCTGCCGAATTATTATCAGAAATAGTAAAGCAAACTACAATAATTAGAGAGAGAGAGACAGACAGACAGACAGACAGAGTGAGAGAGAGAGAGAAAACAGTTTATAAAAAGTTAACAAGTAAAGCAACCCTCGACTTAGTAATTGATATAATTTATATAAACAATTTCAAAGAAAATGGCGAAAAACTGCGTTTGAAACGTTGTTTGAGTCGTTCATTCAGCTGACGATGAGAGTCTAATAACTGATTTGATTTATAAATATGAATCTCAACTCATGATTAACGATGTTGTCAGAGTGAATGGGATTATGCGGCTGCTCTCTGACCCCCCCCCCCCACCACTCCAACCCCCTCCCCCCGCAGCAGCAGACGACGTGAATCTGACGAGTGGACGAATGCCTGCAGCAGACAGGAAGCGATTCGTTCAACGTCCGGGATCTAAAGGGTCAATGAGACTGACCCATCGACGGCCGATCTGGCGCTGCGGTTCACCGAACAGTCACGGTTCAGTGAACAGTTACGGTTCTGGTTCAATGACCGACGGAGCGCGCCAAGTGCTGACTGAGGCTGAGGAGGATGCGGAAGTGAAGAGATGCGGGGATGCATTAAACGACAGAGGAACCGGATGCTGATGAAAGGTTGCCGGAAGCGTCATTAAACAACCGAGAAACGCTTCAGTTCAACTCAGACATCGACCATAATTATTCGCTGAATGTCAATACAACCGACGTTTGTTCAATCGGCAGCTAACAGCTAAACGCGCATAAAACAACTACATGCACATTGCTCAATACAATACAACTACATGCACAATACAATACAATACAACTACATGCACAATACAATACAACTGCATGCACAATACAATACAACTACATGAACAATACAACTGCATGCACAATACAATACAACTACATGCACAATACAATGCAACTACATGCACAATACAATACAGCTACATGTACAATACAATACAACTACATGCACAACACAATACAACTGCATGCACAATACAATGCAACTACATGCACAACACAATACAACTGCATGCACAGTACAATACAACTACACGCACAATACAATACAACTACATGCACAATACAATACAACTACATGCACAATACAATACAATGCAACTACATGCACAATACAGTACAACTACATGCCCAATACAATACAATACAACTACATGCACAATGCAAGCGGTTTGTAAGTAGGCCTATCATCTCCACACTATAGGCCTATGGGTGTTCTGACATTTCACCTACCCAACATAATTTCATTTGTAGATATTTTGTAGATTGAAAGAGAATGTGCAGAATGCTTCGCGTGTCTTTGGCTTTCAGAACATGTTTTCGTAGGAGTTTGAAACTGATCGGAAACATTACATTTGTATGGTAGATTTGTCAGGGATGCATGCGCAGTAATTTAACTCACGTAATTTAACTCACGTAATTTAAATCACGTAATTCAAATTACAATTGTAATTTGTAATTTGCTACTCTGCATCAAAGTAATTTTCAATTTGTAATTCAATTGCATTTCTTCATGTAGGCCTAATTTGTAATTTCAGAAACATTCCGGAAAATCAAATTCCTTTGAATTTACGGTAAGAATGTTAAGATTTTTGGTAAATCTGTGGACCTTGCAACAATGACTCATCCATATTTTAAGTTACGCTCGATGGCTACCTATACTAAGCACATGTAGTGGTCCTAAAGAAAGAGGGGAAGACAAAGAATTTAATTGTTTATGTACAGCGCGCAGTGACCAACAAGTAGACTGGCAGAAACAAACGAGTCAGAAATCTTTCTTGCAATTGTAGATCTATAACAGAAGATGACAGAAAGGAAACTTGCGATGCTTCATATTTATCCACCTGTTTAGAAATTATTCATATGCGGCCCTACCTTGGTCCGCACCATAGTAGAGAGGCTCTCTAGTTTTTGCAGGCGCTATTGTATACGGCCTATAATTATATAGGCCTAACACACGGCGACTATCATCAGATAACTTGTTTGAACAGCTTTCATTTCAAAGAAAATTAAATAGACATTTTCTGACACAATAAATAATAATACAAATTGAAAGAATGAAAAAGGCATGCGATTCCAGGCTGCCTGAGATTTTTTCCTGTGATGTAGGTTCCAAAGTAATTTGTTAAGTTTCATTGATGTAATTGAAACGTTATTTGCAATTTGTAATTTGATGCTTTGCAGCAAAGTAAATTATAATTTATAATTCAATATTATTACATCTACTCTAGTAATTAGTAATTTATAATTAAATTACATGTTCTCGTGTAAATTACCCATCCTTTGGTTAGAACACCTGTAGTATTTGAACCCATTGTTACGACTCATGTTGCACGTGTCGCCGCTCACGTTCATTTTTGTCATGACCGCGATTCGCTTAATTAACACGAAGGCATATATACATATATATAATATATATATATACATATATAATACATATATACACATAATATATATACATGTAAGTCATGTATATATATATAAGCCTACTGGCTTCTGTGAACTACGAATGTAATTATGATGCCTTAATGATCACGAAGCAACTGGCGTACACATGATAAATAAGCTTAATCCATTTCTTGAGCATGATTATATAGGCCTACAATTAGTCTGGGTTCCAATGACAAATGACAAAAAGAGTTACTATACATGTGAGGTGGGTTTAGACATATACAGAACTAAATGATGAATAAGATTATTGACCATTAGCCCGTCTTATTAAAAAATCCTTATGTACAGGTCACGTGTTCTCTATGCTTCCGGCTCTTAGCGACAGTCGATATATGAAGCATAAAGCAAAGTGCCATCCATAGAGGAAATTTGAGGCGCAAGAAAACACTGTAGCTGCTGATCTTCCCAAAACAAACGTACATATATATACATATATTATATATACATATATATATATAGTTATATACATATATACTAATTATTTAGCGTCGAGCGTCTATACGATCATGTATCAGACAAGTATATAGCCTACCCTAATACTAAGTTAATACCGTTATGCGCAGGCCTGACCAGCATGGCCACTTTTTTGTGAAAGGCGGAATCTGGCATATTCTTTTTCTCTTACTCGCGAACATGCATACATACATACATACTTACATACATACATGCATACATACATACATACATACATACATACATACATACATACATACATACATACATACATAATACATACGTCATACGTGCATTCATAATGTATACATACACACAATACACATGTACGTACAATACATACATACATTACATACAAACATGAACACGTACATATATGCATGCATACATACTTACATACATAGGGCCTACATACACATACATGCATACACACATACATGCATACATACATACATACATACATACATACATACATACATACATACATACATACATACTTACATATTACATACATACATGCATACATACACACATACACACATACATACATACATAAATACATACATACATACATATATACATACATAGGCCTACCTGCATTCATACATACATGTACAATACATGCATGTGTCAGACCCATGGACTTTTCGCCGCATGTCTCCTTGTTTCACGAGTATATAAGCAGGGCCGTAGCAGCAAAGAACGTGGCCCCCTTCGAACATATTGTCCGAGGCGGCGAGCCGTTTACAATGCAAAAACTGGAATGCGCTATTAATTTTATGGAATATGCATAGTTCATATCAATATCATGTAGGCTAAACATAGGCTCACAGTCTACGTAGGCCCTACATGAATTCCGTATCTATAGTCTACTTGCCTCAGGTTTTGTCAGTAAAAGTCAAATCCACATGGATTTTGCCATAGCGTCAATAAAGTTACATGCCTATTATAGTTACACCTTGCAATTTTTACCACTCATCATAGGGGCCCCCTCTTCTTGCGGGCCCCTCCGGTCGGAGGGTACGGAGGGCGGTCGCTACGCCTCTGTATATAAGCTGCTGCTGTCGAAGTTTTTCCTGAAGAATCAGCTTGTATACGATGGAGTGCATAATATTATGATGATGTCCAGAATCTAATCAGCAGTCCACTGACTATGTAGGCCTACTTATGTAGTCTTGTTAGCGTTGGTGGCAAAGGTCCAATTAAGGTGTAGACACTGTAGACTATATGCAAGGATGCACGTGTCCTGCCACAGTGCCACATCCTATAGCCTATACATGTATATGCAGTGATTATGGTCGAACGAAATCTAATTAAGTCTTAACGTGCTGCAGCAGCAACAGCATCGCTATCGACGACGACGACGACGACGCCAAAGCAGCTCACGAGATTAGAAGGTCTTGCGAGCAGATCAGACTGACCGATGTTTAATAGAAGCAAGAAGCAAGAAGCAGTCTTCGTAAGAGGCTTTGCGATGGATTAAGCCAACCAAAAAAGGCCTTGCTTGCTCATATAGGCCATCATGCAGGAAGCTCTATCACATGCACGCATGAGTTTACTGATGGCCTATAATTATAGAAGCTTGCTGTTGGTCTTTCTAGGCGACGGCGAGAGATGAACTTTGCTGTTGATTAATGTGACAACGATGCTTGCGTGCCTAGATCATATCAGCTGTATAATACCGTGTATGCGTAGCCACATCACGGCTATCAACCGATTTACTGATGAGCGTCTAACGATAAATAAACTGCAGACACCAGTTGATCTTAAAACGACGACCACGACTCGACCAACGCATCGAACAGTCAAGCACTATATCTTTTTACGGAACATAAAAACAAAGCTCATTAGCAACAAGCATCATTTCCACCCTATTGCTCAGCTAATCGCGCGTCGGCGAAGCCAACTAAATCAGCCTAAACCAGCTTTAGAATAATCTCAAACCTCATGAAACAAACAAACAGCTGCTTCTTGGACTCAGGCAAACACACACACAGTCATGATGCATGATAAAGGCCAAGTCATTAAAACAATGCCTTTTTTCACGAATTCTCTTCAAAATGTAGGCCTCCTTGGGGTCAGGATCTTCTGCCACAGCTGTGTGGCATGCTGCATGCAGACATGAGGTGATTGCATCACTCTAACATATTAACGTCATTGGTCTTTTCTGGCACACATAAGACTCTAAATAATAGACGCATAAACTTGACTGCTAAGTAGTAAACTTCCTGATTAATTTGATCTATTTCAAAGAAATTATCTCATGAATAATGCGTCACTATCGAATCTATGGTTGCATGAATTAAAAATGTTGTCATAAATTTACGTGCAACTGCATGGGTTATGTGATTATTCTCACAACGTCTTTTGAAAGAACTTCCAGTTTATAGCCTACATGTGACTCATTCAATTACTCACTTCAGAGAGATTTATATTGCCCCCTTCAAGATAACCTACTCAGTAATCTGCTCCCTACCCAACCTTTGCAAAAAAGAATAGTCTTTGAAGTTAGAGAAAAACATGACCGCATAAATTATAGGCTCTGCACGCTGCATGAAGTGCCACGTGGACAGCATTTCAGATTGCACGGCCTACATGTGTCACGATAATTATAAAGTCTCTCCTCGATATAAAGTCTACCCCGAGACAAAGTCTCCTCTGGTTGCATAAAACTCTGTATCGGAAGAAAATTTTCTAATATAAAAGTTTAATTTTGGAACGTATGCAGATAGTCAAGTAATTTAGCAACGTAAAGTTTAACCTGCCTATCTACAAATTTTATGTTACAGAATATACCATGCTTCATAGTATTTTAGCCCATTTTATTTCATGCTGTACGGAAAAACTTTATTTCAGCTGAGGACAAAATATTCTCTCCCCTGGAGACTTTATATCAGGATATAGTCTCTGGGGACCGAATTTATTCTGAAACAGATCCATCGGGGTGGAATCTGTTTCGAAACAGAGTCTCCGGAGTGAGACTTTTGAGGGCAGACTCTGTCAAGCGACACCGGCAATGGAGAATAACGGCGCTGCATAATAAAAGTCCGCGAACGATGAGCTGGTGGCAAGAAGCGGAACATGTAGTCTATGAGTAACCTGACTATTATGAGCGGAGAGGTCCTCGGGGCTGGACGCTCGGGGTAGGCCTACATCAGCAGACTATTTTTACAGTGAAGTTGCATGTAGACCTTCATCTTTAGATTCAGGCCAACATATCTGAGTTGCCTTTGCCATGCACACCAAGTATATACCCCTCGCAAGGCACTTTCTGTTCTCTGCATGCTTCATAGAAAAACCCAACACATCTTACCTGACATTGATCCTGATTTGGTGGAGGCAAGAAGAATGATGCACAGGAACCCGATGACGTCATAGGAAGTAGGTCCAACGTAACCACCACAATCCATTCTCCCATTCGTCATCATCATAATAATAATGATAAACTATTCTTCAATCAAACTCTAATACTTCATTTCATCCTCAACACAAAAATGTTCTCCTCTCTGTTCGTTATTGACGATCAACTTTTATAATCTTCTGATACTTTTGCGATCTCATCATCTATTCATTCTGACTACTGATGCCTGATAACCATTATTTTCATCCAATAACTCGATATTTATGATGTCTGCTATCTACGGAACCAACCCCCACGTTCTTCTCTTTATGGTTATGTCTTCCCTAAAATCTTTAGCTTGCAAGACTAATAGAGAATCAATAATTAGTTGCTTCTGATTGACTGCTAACTAGGGAACCAGCCTCCACGTTGTTCACTTACAAAAAGGTTATAAACGACAATTCATGCATGCAGTGAGATTAATCGACGACGACGACAGAACACATTATCAAATGAACTGGAAATCGAGTCAATGCTTCGCTTTGTCTTCTTCCTCTTAATCGTTTCTCTAACGAAGTGCATCATCGCTTCTTGATCCCAATGCGTCCACAGCCTAACACACGATGTCAGAGTCTAACACACGATGTCAGAGTCTAACACACGATGTCAGAGCCTAACACACGATGTCAGAGCCTAACAAACGATGTCAGAGCCTAACACACGATGTCAGAGCATATAACATCCGAATGTAGTATCAAGCACCTAACGATGTAACTACTTCTGCTGCTGATGCTGCTGCCGCTGCGGCGACATTTCAACGAACTCAAAACTCAATTAAGCGCCAGCACGCAAGCATCCTTCGCATGCAATGATGTGAATAGCATCCAACAGAAGCATCAGCAGCATCAGCAGCAGCAGCAGCAGTCGAAGCAGCGCATCACTCTGCAGCGCATCACTCTGCAGCATGCGGCGGTGAAGGAGAGAAGCAACGCGGCCATGCATGGCCACAATGCCGGATGCGACGACGATTAACTCACCAGCCGTAGCCACCACCACCACTATCAGTCCACCACTACCACCACCACCATTTCCACTACCA
>OX243811.1:46270083-46292583 GCA_945859605.1 Lumbricus rubellus | reverse complement strand
CTTGGAATGTTTTCATTTGGCGCCTCAATTCTCAATTCTCCATCCTCGCTTCTTCTTCTTCTTCGTATATAGCCTATATACGTGGACACAGGTGTCATCTGCATCCACGGTCACAGATGGCTTTTGACGTCGCTGCCAACATTAGTTCGACGATAAAGTCATTCCCATGTGTCATCCTATATATATAATTATATATATATATTATATACAGGGTGGGCCATAAAAAGTGAGACCGCCTACGCGGTTTTGCTAATATTTCGGCCAAAAATAAGAATTTTTAAATCAAATTTCATTGACTTAAAGCCAATTCATATCTACGTATAATAGCCAAATTTCATAAAGATATGTTCAACATAACAAAAGTTATACCACTTTTAGTGAGACCACCCATCGTTTTTTGATGATCAAAAACACGTTACGCAAAAAGGTAACAAATATCGGCCAAAGATAGGAATTCTTATATTAAATTTCACAGGCTTCAAGGGCATTCATACCTACGCGTAACTACCAAATTTCACACAAAACTTTCAAACGGAACAAAAGTTATATCACTTTTAGTGAGTATACCCAGCGATTTGTTGGGTCCAAAAACGATAGGAGAATTTAAGGCTGATTGTGAGTTGATATGGGAAGACTTCCCTCTTAAACCTATCAACAAGACCATCGGAAACTTTACAAATAGGTTCAGAACATGTTTGGGTGGGGGTGGGGGACATTTTGAACACAAGTTATCATGTTACTTTCGACAAAAAATTATTTGAAACTTGACTTAAGAAACTCGTTTTTTGCTCATTTTTTCTTAACGTGTTTTTGAATCATCAAAAAACGATGGGTGGTCTCACTAAAAGTGGTATAACTTTTGTTCTGTTAGACATATCTTTATGAAATTTGGCAGTTATACGTATATATGAATGGGCTTTAAGTCAGTAAAATTTGATTAAAATATTCTTATTTTTGGCCGAAATATTAGCAAAACCGCGTAGGCGGTCTCACTTTTTATGGCCCACCCTGTATATTAGATCTATATATATATATATATACCTTGACGACTGCGTAGACGTGAGACTTCTGGAAATTTCAGCCCAATATATAACCCAACAGAACTAGAGTTAACGAAGAGGATTCAGCCGTATTATTATCGTCCATTTGTATATAATGTGAATTTGGTCTTCGATATAATTAATGCATGTGGAGTCATTATCATAGTTACGAACTTCAGTAACTCAGTAATAATTGGCTTATATGAAAAACTAGTTATTTAAATGATAGGCCTACTCTCGAGGTCTCAAGGCAAGAATTCTGACAGCTTTCTGATAGGCAAAGACAGCGGAAGACTTCAAGACCGCAAATGGCGTTCACTGTTACTCACTTACTAAAGTAAGAGGAGAAATCATTTAGAATTATTATAACAGTGATTCATCTCAATCATCTGTCCTCGATCGATGGTCGTTTGACTGAAAGACTTTAATTAAAATTTAAAACGTGCATTTACCAGAAGGTTTGGAGAGAGTAAGACAATCCTTTAGTATTATAATTATCAATTCGACCAAAACAGACCATTTAACGGACAACTGTGGCTCTCAATAAATAATTTCATCATGACTATTTGACATCATAGACGCGTTATACGGTTGGCAACTTGGCATATCACATAGCCTAATAATGTGCGTTCGTAATTCGTATACTAGGCCTATATAGAAACGAATATTCATCTGAGTCTGAAGAAGACGACTTAGATCTAATATTAATATTATTGACACAAGATGTTTTATTTTACTCGCTAGGTGGAGCACTGAACGCCTAATGACGAAGCCCAGAAAGAAAATCAGTCGTTTAAGCTAACCAGGAGGGAGGCCATGGGTATAAAATGGTAGCGACTTTTATAGTTTCTTATCCTCGGCATATGATGGTGGGTGGCTAGTCTTCTCTATCGCTGAATAATCTTCTTACTGAAAAAGAACAACCAATAGAGCATATACTAAATATGTCTATTCAATGTGGCTGAATTGGATAGAATGCGCAAGTGGCACACAACTCTCTAAGTCTTTGCTGTTAGGTGGACGAAATCTTACCTACAACTATACGATTAGGCCATCTAGGCTATATAGTCCTATCTATACAGTCCAGCACACGAATCACTGGGATCAGCATTTATTAAAAAATTGAACCGATGCCATTTAAGCATACAGAAATTAGTTAAGAACATGATTTCTCAGAATTATCCGAATAGGCCTATTCATCTACTTTTGAGTCGTTCACACGAGCAATTTTTCTTATTAAGCTCAAGTGTGATGTAGTGTGAAGTAGGCATAAAATAGAGTATAGTGTTGCCTTGCAAGCATCGGCACTTTAGATTACTGCTTTAAGAACTAGATTTAACCCTCTTCGATATATATCTCTCTCTCGATCTCTCTCTCTCTCTGGGTCCAGTTTTATCTTCCATCCGGTCTACGTGCCATTTGACGATCTGTCCCATTGCTGATTTTTCTTCCATGATTCATTCCTTCAGTTTTTCCAGCACTGATTACTGTGACTCATTATAATTACTGATTGGCCTGTGAAAACTCCGTTTGGTTCGCCTCCAATCAGTAGATAAATGATCTGCTGAACGCCAAGTAAGTATAGATAGGTGCTAAAGACTTCAAAATAAGCAATTACTATTCAGTTCAAATGGTTTATTATAAACTAAACAATGACGACAATCACTTAATTGTTTATTTGGCCACGTGACTCCAGATCTGCGTATTACAATTTATAGTGTATACATGAAATTCAAGAAACGATCACGTGAGTTGACACAAAGGCTCAACCTCTGTTATACGCCTAAGCATTGCAATGTTGTGTGCATTGTACCATGTAAAAGATATTAAAACTTTATCCCCAATCTTCTCATTCCAGGCGACCGTTGACGTAGGTTAAATAATAGTTCTACTCATCTTTGCTCTATATCCATTTCTCTTGGACGTGCATCGACTCTGAACTGTGTGCGGTAGGCCTACGCATGTCGTCCAGATTTCTCTCTTTTTCAAATGAAAGGAAATGCAAGCGTACATCATAAGACTTAAATGCAATTATCATAATTATTATTCGTTACCGTTACTGGAGTAGATATGATTTTTCTGGAGAAAATATGTCTAACAAAAACCGTGAATTTACTCTCTTCATGCAGATCGTTATACTTTAGACATACATGTACATGTAGGCCTAACTCAGCTATGATCGCAATCAGTATAATTGTCATTTTCTCCCTTAGTAGTGGCCAACCTATCACTGACTATGTATTATACTAGTAATAATATATCTGCATACACATGCCTATTATAACTTTCATGGGCGCCCACAGAAAATTTTGCAGGAGGGGACAAAAATTTTACGGTGGTAACGGTTACATTTTTCAGTGACAAAAGCATGCCAAATACAGTGCTGGAAATTAGAAACACAGGTATTTTTTCAAAGACGTTTTTAATGCAAATTTCTCAGTTTCATTTTGTGTATTATTTTTGCGAAAATTTGATTAAAAATCTAAAAGTAGATGTTAAAAAGTAGGTCCATGAAAGGCACTATTATGTATAATATTTATTTCTACAGAGATTTCTAAACGTAAATTTATCACTTTCACATGTGTATCATTCGTATGATTAGTGTTTTAATGCGAAGAAATTTGTTAAAAACTCAAAAGTAGAAGTTAAAAAAATAAGTTTCACTTTTCCAGGGGGGGGGGCAAGTGCCCCCCCTTGCCCCTATGTGCGGGCACCCATGATAACTTTGTATTCAGGCTATTGGCATAATATACGCGAGGAACGCTGCACTGGCTTCCGTGCAACAGAGATATTTGTTCTATGATTCCCATAATTTTTTAACCATCCGCCATGGTTGACTACCTCCATCGACATGCATCAAAGAGTATCCTTATGGAGAGTCTGCAGCCTGGATGCATACTGAATCTCTTCGCCCTCAATTCTGTACATCGTATACATCGACACGCTCCTCTCTTCCCTTCACCACTATTATAGTCGTACATCGGACCGTTAAATATGCGTACACATGCAGTTACACACTGTTTCAAATAATTCAACCCAACACGTATTTCTTTTTGATCGTTAGACACCGTTCATATAGGCATGCAGCTGTTTTGGTGACTGAACGGGGCTGCAATAGGGATGCTTTGGTGCACTGCGTTGCATCAGTTGAATTCCCGATGTTTTTCGGTGGTCTTCTTATAATGGCACAGTGCGAGTCTCATGCTTTCCAATGCAAGCACCTATATCATTCGATTGCCTATATAGGCAAGTCTCTTGCCAGGGTCTTTCAAGACATTTCGTGCAGCGTTATATGCATGCAGCTGTCCATTACACGTGTGTCTGGCGACCGAACACACTGTAGTAGTAGGCCTATGTATACCCTATAGTACCTCATCGACTGATTGGTTCACTGACTCATCCAACATCCAAGCTGCTGTCGTATCTACAAGGTTCTACATGTCAAATCGCTTAACCAACACCGCTGTCCATCGCATGTGTGCTACTCCACATTCGACAGCGAATATCAGCATCACCAAGTGTGACAACGACGGCATTTCTAATGCTCTGCATCCTGCTGCAACGAGACGCAACGACGACGGAGGAAAAGGCGCTACAGAAGAACAACTGGTCTGATGAGTCAATGGTCCGGAAGATGAAGAGGCAGACGACGATGAACGCTGAAGCAATGATGGACAGCTGAGTGGAAGACAATGGAGATGCTACGGCTGCTGCTGCTGATGATGCTGGTGCTGTGTTGCCGAGCGCTAGATGCGAATCGTATTGTTCGCGTTTCGACGGCGTTTCTTTTCCCAGTGTACTTCGGATGAGACTGACGTCATCGTTCGACTCATCGTCGTCATCTCCTACGTCACTTCCGCTTCCGCCGATGACCGACGACTTCTTCATTCCATCGCTCTCCATCTCCGAACGAATCACGTGATCGCGGCACTTCTCTAGAAGAACACAGACATAGACATAGATAGAGAGACAGAGATAGATAGATAGATAGATAGATAGATAGATAGATAGAGAGATGCAGACGGTCATGCAGCAGAACACTCGTGCGGTTCCCTGATATGCGCGTCGTTTAATTACTTTAATACATTTAATACATACTTAAAAACACATACATAGTGCTTTCATACTTATAAACAGGCATTCATGCATTTTTAAGGTTCTATATATACATGTAGACAGACACTTCATGCATACATACATACATACATACATACATACATACATACATACATACATACATACATACATACATACATACATGCATATATACATACATACATACGTATACATGCAGGCATGGATACATGTGTAATACATGCATACGTATACAATACACAGCTATGCAGAAGATGGAAGCACGAGCTGGCTATAGTCACTACTCGATCAGTAAAAGACTCTGCACTTGAGGGATCGGTCGCCTGAAGCACTAACTGCAGTGGGCGGATGCTCAGTGTTTAATCTAGTCCCCGCCCTCTGGGGGGGAATCCAGATTTCTGGGGGGGGAGGGGTAAAAATTTTTCCGCGCTACCGCGCGGATTTTTTTACGTTCTTTGGGCACTCATACTCTTCCGATCAACTCGGCGCCTGTGGCAGAGGGCGCATCCCCTCCCCCGCACCCCTCCCCCTCTCGCCGCTACGCGCCTCGGTGACCGTCCGCTCGATTGTCAATCGACAATCGAGCGGACGGTCGCCGGGGCGCGTAGCGTCGAGAGGGGGAGGGGTGCGGGGAGCGGGGGAGGGGATGCGCCCTCTGCCACAGGCGCCGAGTTGACCGGAAGAGTATGAGTGCCCAAAGAACGTAAAAAAATTCGCGCGGTAGCGCGGGAAAATTTGTGGACCCTTTTTTGATAGGATCATAACAGAGTTATTGAAATTACCTCTGTTCATATAGAGGAGGAGAATTGGTCCTAATTTAAGGGGACGAACTCGCGGCCCAAGGATGATCGCCGATCGAGGCGCTCATGTACAATAAAAGGAATCAATGTAATTAAAATCGTCGTATTTGTTCTCCATAAAAAAATTACGGAAGCGGATAGAATAAGCAAGATTTTGGTGTTTCCTGATATTCGCTGATCGGCTGAAGACCAATGGAGTTCAGACTAGCGCATCATGGGGCAAAACTGGAGTAATAGTATGGTAGACTAACTGAGGTTTAAAAATTTAGAAAATACGGAATGATTTTTATAGATAAGCAATGCCAACAGAGAAATAGGCCTAATCTCTTAGGAATCACATCTTGCTGGCTGATTTCTGGTGGTGCCAATGCATAGGAGGGCCTCGCATGGCCAATTTATGGTGGTGCTGAGCTCTCATGGGCCTCGCACTCGCAGAGTCGGCGCCCATGCCCTCTCCCCACCCGAAACTTTTTTGAATTTCCACATTGGAATGGTAGCATTTTAAGCTGTAGTCTTAACAAAATAGCTCTACTTTTCCAGTGCTGATGAGAGTGTCCTAAGACTTCAATAAATAAGCTTACACTACACAATACTAAACATACAACAATAACTCCTTTTTGAATTTCAGATTGTAATAGTACTTTTTTAAGATGTCATTTTAGCAAAATAACTGAATTATTTCAATAAGCTTACTGATGAAAAAGAGTGTGTGGGGAGGGGTATGTACCCTTCCCCACCCGAAACTTTTTGAATTTCCACATTGCGATGGTGTCATTTTAGGCTGTCATCTTAACAAAATAGCTGTACTTTTTCAGTGCTTATGAGAGTGACTTTAATAAAATAATGTAGGCTATGCTTACAATAATAATTTTTGGGGAGTTTCCACATTGTAATGGTACCATTTTATGATGCCATTTTATCAAAATTGCTCAATTATTTCCGTACCGATAAAAAAAGAGTGGTTTAAGATTATATATAATCACTGCAATAATAATTTCCTTCAGATGATCAGTTCTGCTATTGCTGGTTTATTATAATGAATGACTGCAGACCTGAGTATAATAATATTAGACTACTTAAGCTGACTTTTCAGCACTGAAGCAGCTTATCCCTGTTTCCAAAGACGGTCCTGAATTGCTGACCTGGACACATTGCAGAATTCATAACAAATGGTACACAAACCAACCAAGAACTAATAAACTACATGTTTATCAAATCTGGAAGCCTTGCAATAATGATGTTGTTTTACTAGATGTTCAAAGATCAAAACATTTGAAATTTGTCAGTTTGAAATTTGAAAGAAAGCCCTGCAGATAAGCCATTTAGTTGTACAAAAATAGTATTTGTACAAATATTTTCAGTAAGTTATACTCATTGTAACAAGATTGTATAATTTGCATCATATAATTATTATAATAGTCAATAATAACATTATAATGGTATAAACTATTAAATATATTAAATCTATTGTTATCATATAAATAGTAAATAATATCACAGTAAGGCCTAGCAAGTCCTGCGATACACTGGCCCCGTGTCCAGGACCTTAGGATTCGTCCATTGCTGGCTCAGGGCTATGGAAAAGGAGATGAGCGCCTCCCTGTGTTCCTCATGGAACGGGATGGGACTTTACTTTTTTTTAAGGCCTATATTATAACAGTTCATGTAATACGATGATGTAAACAGCAACTAGATATCATCATAATAATTATTGTCAAATGTCTCTGTTTTTAGTTGGACAATAATAGTATTAATTTTGTACAAATATATACAGTAAATTATACTCATTGCAATATTACGATAGTATCATATACTATAATTATTAGTAAATAATAGTCTTATATATTAGCATATAACAGTAAATAATATCACGGTATATTATAGCACTTTTTGTAAAATAATGATGTAAATAGCAACTAAAAACCATTATCAATTTGTCAAATTTTTCTGGGGGGGAAATGTCAATCCTGGGGGGGGAACTTTCCCCCCCCCCAGAGACGTCTAGATTAAACACTGGCGGATGCTGATGCTGCTGCTGCTGCTGCTGCTGACAAACTCTTCTCTGAGCTCAACTGAGACTCCGCTGCAATCTATCAGATTCCTATTATATCGCGCATCTGGAATTCGAACCCAGACTCGGCCCGCCAAGGACTTCCTATCAATCAACCACTATGCCGGCCGAAGCAAATGGCCGAGACTATAATTATACTTCTAATGCATTTCATGCAGTCTGAATTATGATCTGTCGACCGCCATTTACTATTGTAAGGCTCCGGTTTTTGTATAGCGCAATTTTATTGGTCCATGTATAACGATGCATTCTAAGACAAATTTATATAGTGATCTGATTTTAACCCTTCAATGACCAGCGTGTAGTAAGATGCATTGAAAACATAATTATGTAGGCGGTCGTTAAAGGGTTAAGGGGCACTTACTACTTAGGTCTACAATCTAGCAAATTTACTCAATCAAGTTGGAATATGTGGGGGAAAGGAATCAGGTAAGAAGTATAGGATGCGTTGAAGGGAACGAAGTGGACAGAATATGCTATCTTCAAAGATTGCGATATTAAGGATTGTATAGCATGATCGTTACGGTACATGTCGTGCTATTTATTATCAGTCATGCTATGTGATATAAGGTTATACTTATGATGCTCTTGTAAATTCTTGAAAATGATTTGATGCAGCTGTTTATAACTGACAAATAAGCCAATCGTGCATAACACTTTCATATAACTGTAAGTTTGCATTCGCTTGTTACTGTTAAACGACACTGGCACTTCACGTACGATTAGTGTCGCCCTTCTCCTTTATCCAGACTTGGGACTGGCACTGGCAGAGAGCAACCTGTGGCATCCGATTCCATGCCAAATTCGAAGTTATCGGTTTTGCCCCGTTCATTTTATACCAACATTCTCTTCACCGTATATATTCCCTGATGTTCCGCAGATGGACAGCCATATAAAGACTATATCTGAACATCACAGAAGAATTATGGGAACATACATAAATGTACATGTAGTCCAACAACATTTTTGGTCGATACACAGTTTGCTGTCTTTAAAAACAAGCAGCGCAACGAAAGGCAGAAAAACTGTTTGAGTGCAGGACATTCATCCTGCCGCAGATTCAATAAGATCTTCTCTTAACTGAATTTCTTTTTTCGTTTTGTGATGTTTTCGGGAGATGAAACTTCGCACAGCAGAGTAAGTTAGAAAAGAGAAATTACATGATATATACAATCTTGTCTTATATAATGTAGGAAGCAAACACTTCACTGCAATGCATGCAGTGATCGGCCTGTTATATCGAAATCAGACGCATGATGACTTGCCTGCAAGGCATATTATGCTACTGGTAAAATCATATAAAGGCAGCAACTGCATGTGGAATTATTTCTTTCATTTTGACTTAATTGGATTAATTGCTTTATGAACCAAAATAATATTATCTGCAAGTTTCAAAACACCTTTATTGTGACTTCTCTAAATGTACTTATAATGTACTGTACAATAATCATTCGTTATTTCGGCGGAAGAAACAAAGCTAGAAACAAAGCTATAAAATCAAAGGAGTTGAAAGACTACATGGAATTTAAACATCAAGAAGCAGTTGTAAAGGTGACCTTAAAATCAAAAGCAAAAGCTAGTTGGGAAAACTTTTGTTCTGAATTAACTGACCAAACTAAATTGGGTAAGGTATGGGACATGGCTCGACGGATGAATGCTGTAACATCATATAGTTCCATCCCAACCTTAAATTCTAATGGATTGCTTGCAGAGAATAATTTAGACAAATCTAATCTATTGGCGCAAATGTATGCCAATACTAGCAGTAATAGTAACTATAGTCCAAAATTTGTTGAGCATCTAAAAAGTGTCAAAAATGAACATAGCCCAATTCCACCTGATAACTTACCAGACCTAGAAGACATAGAGGCTCTTAATAAAAATTTCTCAATCAAAGAATTAAAAGATGCCATTCGAAATTCTAAATGTAATAAATCACCCGGGCGATGACAAAATTCCTTATGAATTTATTAAACATTTACATAGGCGTGCACTTAAAATATTGTTAGTTTTTTACAATAAGATATGGACAGAGAGTGAATTACCTGATGACTGGCATCATGCAATTATATTACCTCTTTTGAAACCCAATAAGAGTGCATCTAGTCCTGAATCCTATAGGCCCATATCACTGACATCAACTCTGTGTAAAATCATGGAAAAACTTATTACTAACAGGTTACAGTGGTTTGTGGGGAAAAAACAATCTGCTTTAAAAAAATCAGTCTGGTTTCCGAAAAAAAGTACCATTAACCAGATACTTAAGTTGCAGGATAGCATTATGAAAAAATTTAAAAATAAGGAAGACGTATTGGCTATATTTATTGATTTTGAGCGTGCATATGACATGCTCCATATTCCAACATTACAGAAAAAGCTCCTAAATATGGGAATTATAGGTAAAACATATAATTGGATAGTAAACTTTTTATCCAATAGAACATTTCAAGTCAAAGCTGGTGCTTCTCTCTCTGACAATTGTATTTTAGAAAATGGTACACCACAAGGGTCCATTATATCACCCTTATTGTTTCTTATAATGATAAATGACATACCCGGAGAGATAGATGGAGTACAAATTATTTGCTGATGACAGCTCCATTTATGCTAGCCATCGCAACCGTAATAGATTGCAGAAGAAAGTTCAACTGTCATTGGATGCGGTTGGCGCTTGGTGCAATAAGAACGGTTTTAAAATTTCTATCAGTAAAACTATAGGAGTGTTGTTTACTAAGAAACACAGGCTATCAAACATTGACATAAAAGTTGGGAGTGAACACATTACAATTGAAAAAACAGTAAAATTCCTTGGGGTCATTTTTGATCACAGGTTGTCATGGAAACCACATATAGAATATGTTATTGCTAAGTGTAGAAATCGTATGAATCTTATGAGAGCAGTGGGCGCTTCGAAAAAAGCCCTAATACACATATACCGGGCCCTTATTAGATCAGTCATTGATTACGGAGATGCAGCCCTTTTTTCAGCACCTAAATCGTATCTAGATAAGTTAACATCTATTCAGACTGAAGCGCTCAGATTGTGCTGTGGCGCTGCCAAGGGAACTCCGGCCTTAGCTCTTCAAAATGAGTGCGGTGAAATGCCTTTGCATATGAGAAGATTACAAAATTCCATAAAATTGGGTGCTAAAATATTGGGGGGTCCAAATCATCCACTTGGATCTGCTTATCAACCGCATTGGACGGATGAGTTCAGAACATAATTATGGTCAAAAAAATCAATCCACTTACAATAGGACACATAGTTTTTTCTCCTCCCTTAATCTCTCTTTTCAATCCCCTACTTTTCCAACGACTCCACCTTGGCTAAATAAAGACATTGATGTTGATATAACTCTTCACAAAGAAATGAGTAAGAAACACGACAGTCCTGAACTTTTACGTATTATGTCTTTAGAACATATAAACAAATATCCTACTTACACACACATATATACAGATGGTTCAAAATCTGATAATTTAGTCGCTGCTGCTTACACAATCCCTGCCCTAAATTTAGATAAACAAATTCGTATTTGTGACTATTCGAGCATATTTGCTGGTGAACTAACTGCTATTAAAGAAGTATTCTCCTGGATATCAGAAAATGAAAAGCAGGACCTTAAAGATTTTGCTATATTTCTGACTCTTTAAGTGTTCTTACTTCTATCAAGAATTCCTTTACAAAGTCCAGATCAAACTTATTGCAAGAAACAATAAGAGCCTTTAATGGAATTAAAATAAGTAAGGTGCATTTGATATGGATTCCGAGTCATGTAAATATATCAGGTAACGAAAGAGCAGATGCTTTAGCAAAGCAATCACTGAGCATGCCAGTTGTTAACTCAACAAACTATCTGGAACTGCAAGAAGTGTTTTCAATTATAAAATTGTATGTAATTGAAAATTGGCAGAGGTACTATGACAGTGATCACAAGGGCAATCACTATAAATATATATGTTCATTAGTGAATACAAATCTGAAATTTACTGACCTTAATCGAAAGAATGAGGTTCAGATTTCAAGATTAAGATTAGGAAAAGTGAATTTAAATGAGAAACTTTATCTTATGAAGAAGCATGACAGTGGTCTTTGTAATTTATGTAAAGTCCCAGAGAACATAGATTATTTATCATTGACATGTAAAAAAGAAAATATATCTGACATACTAAGAAATGCATGTGTTTCTTTTAAATTAGACTTCAATACTAAGAATTTACTTGATGACGGTTACATGCAAAGTGTTGTTTATAGGCTCATAAACCAAATAACCAAAAGAAAAGTTGTGTAATTACTGTCGTTTATAAGACCGTGTAAGAAGTTTATAGCCTACATTGTGTATGAATCAACTTATTAAAAATGTACACAAAATCATCAATATGTGTCTTGCTGTATTTAATATTGAATGTCATGCCATTGTAATATGATTGAGCTGGAATATTATTTGTCGTATTTGCTCTTGTATAAAGAAAAAATTATATCTCATATTAACCTGTTTACGAATTTCTGTATGTAGCAGTTATGAATCAAATGTGTATTAAGAATAGTAATCAAGAAAAGTTTGTGACATTTCTTTCACATGACAATTACTGCAGAATATCAATGAATTTGCCAAAACAAAAGATTTAACATAACTTGTATTGTTGAATGTTGATGTTATTATCAGTTAACTATTTGCTGTTAAGCAATGGTCACAAAAGACATTGAACAATAATATTATATCATGGCTAAGTTTGCTGTTAAACAACGAACAATGATATTGTTATGACAATGTTATCACGGACGTTATGAATTCACTGTTACTGTAGGCTACTGTATAAACTGTAAATTTGTCGTCAACGGCCTTTGATGCCATACGACGACGTTAAACTTTGGTGAAAAAAAATCATTTGTTAATAGTTTTATCTTCTATACTAAGAGTATACGGTGTTAGGCGTACACAACTATACATGTGATTCCGAGACTATGAAGAATTATTACCAATCTGGCCACTTTGGTTCATAACCTTTCAGACCACGAATAGTTGGTACCACCATGATTTAGACAGTTTGTTGTTACACCTCGAACTATGACAAATCACTGCCAATGCCAATGCATAGAGGATGCATTCTGCAATGTAATCTAACTAAATTAATCAGAATAAGACAGGCGCTGACTATATTAATACATCTCATTATGAGATGACGGTGTGGTTATAATCGAAGGGCGTATATACCTCTGACCGGTTGAAAGACGAATGCTGGCGACACGAACTTCTCGTCTTCTCCACCTTCTCCTCCTCCTCCTCCTCCTCCTCCTCCTCCTCCTCCTCCTCCTCCGATGGTTTCCGAGTGTGAACAATGTTCCGAAGCAGCAATCGTGAAGTGCGAATGATGATGCTGCAAATGCTACAGCAAAAAGCAAACAGTTTCTGCATCATGGCACTTTGATCAAGAGTACATCTCGAAATAACAATCGTCTTTATGAATATGCAAAGTCCCAAAAAATACGCACAATGATTCATTATTTTAAATCGCTGTGGCGGTTATTTTGTTCATGCAAATTTTTTAGCCTGTAATAGCAGTAGAGAATGGCCTGGTCTAAATCCGTGCTACGGGGAATAATTATGAGCTGCAATATTTTGACGAGATGGTTATTAAATCTTGCATGTGATTTCGATTATTATTTTTTACCAAAGACAGGAAGTAGGCCTACTGAGATTCGTCTGTAGTCGGTTAGGTCTTTGACCATCTTTCCTATTTCCTTGTCTACAAAAGTTAGATATAATCTTAGCCGATGTAACTCACGTGGAGCGATCCCTGTTGTAAAGGGATCAATTATTATTTATCACTGATAATGGTTGAACAATGGATCTGATGAGTGGCAGTGT
The DNA here is from genome assembly GCA_945859605.1 of Lumbricus rubellus. Taxonomy (NCBI): domain Eukaryota; kingdom Metazoa; phylum Annelida; class Clitellata; order Crassiclitellata; family Lumbricidae; genus Lumbricus; species Lumbricus rubellus. The sequence continues at coordinate 46,278,707 of OX243811.1, read as the reverse complement.
AATGATAGGGTTAATGCCTTCTCATCCAGAGCTCTATGGGCAGGTTTAAAAGTGTAAGATTATGTTGGTAATTTCCTCAGGATTAATCAAATGGATCGTCAAAGTATTTTGTCACTTAATATAGCCTTTTTACAGGTTTTCTTACTTTTTATCACATGCTAGAATAAGAAGACGTAAGAACTTCTGTCAGTCAAGTTTTGAGCTAAACAAGTTAAGCAATAGGCTATTGTTGAATTTATTGCTCTTGTCTTTCCATCGTCTTCGTCTATAAATGCTTCGTGAAAATCGAGTGGATCAAATATAGAATTTGTCATCCGTTTTTTAAATCGATTTTTAATTTGTCACTGACTTTTTAGATTATTGTCGTATTTGGAATTCTATTTCGTATTGAAGTAGGCTATATCGGCTTTTTTCTCAATGCCAATGCCCATAAATTTATGGATAGACCCTAAATCCGAATTGCTACACAAACGATTGAACATGTGCCTGTAGCCTATATAGGCCTACATCAACTTTGCATACATACTAATGTACACACATAAAAGCACGTAGGCCTATGCTACAACTATACATGGATGGGAAGAACGTATCCGATTCGCTCAATACAACCATCGCTTGCATGCAAATAAAGCCATTTTCAGTTGCCTTGAATAATGACCTGATGAACCCTGGCAATGCACCGCAGTCTGCTCCTACGTATACGTTCATCAGATATTATTTTTGTCTCGCCATTCGCTTACTTCATCAATCGCTATCATGTATATATCTGCCATTGTCTTATTATCAGCTGCTGAAACATTATGTAATGGCGTCTCTTCGCAAGTCAGTTGGGACGAAACAATCTAGGACGAGGGTCGTCTACGTACGCAACATATAAACAGTGCGTTGTTCTCCATCCACGTAAATTGAATAGATTACTCTCGAAACAGATGGATGGCTAAGGTCATGGTTGAGCGATTTGAGCCTCAGTCAAAGACCGCTCCAATCCACCCGCCGAATAAGCCACAGTTTTGTTGACAGCTATAAATTACGCAGTGCTTTTTTTAGAAAAAGGTTCCGGTAGTCGTAAAAATTGTCGGGATCCGAAAATGGAATTAGGCCTACTTGTAAAACACGAGAACAGTACTGCCGAAAACAATTTGCCGGAACGCCGTTCCGGAACGTTCAGTGAGAAAAAGATGGAAATGCTGTACATAATGAATATTATTATGAATGATACCAACGCATCGATCTGTCTTTGACTCGTCGCATGCTTTGCCGCACCTCACTTCTTGCAATTTGTTGTCCTATAGGCCTGTATTGTCTTGTCATGCTTTGTTTGGCTTTTTCTCACTTATAACTTCGCACTGACTTTAACCTTACTGAACCTTACCTCACCGTATATTATACACCCTGATCTGTAAAAAAACTTACATGCATCTGTCCTTACTGTTCCTTACCATGTCTTGCCTTAACTGAACTTGTCTTGTTTATCTTATTTGACCTTGCCTCACATTGTCCTTGGCCACAGTCGGTCCTAATAACGTTCTCCATCTTTGCACTGGCAGCAGCCATTTCAGTCCGAGCAACGTGACACATTTCCTGCACTTCCTCCCTCCCTCCCTCTCTCTATGAGTTTGACTAAGCGGCCTCAAGCTGTTCTATCCGATTATGGCGATGCGAGTGGCGAGTGGTGCCGACTACTCGTCCCATTCGTCCATGCATAGACTGCAGCAGGATGTCATCGTTAATAATGGACGAGCACCAATTGCCAGGCGCACAAATTGTATCACCTCGCGGCAACAAAGCGCTCCCTCTTCTTCCCTCTTCTTCTCTCCTCTTCGCTCTACTCTTCTTTCTCATGATGTCTATCATCCTCATGACATCATTCTTTCTTTTCAACAGCACATCCAGTCCTCTTCTTTTCCCGCTCCTCTTTGGAGACTTCTATAGCTCAAGTTTACAAATCGCAATTCGTGAACCGATGGTGAACCAGAATCAAGTCACGAGCAGCCATCAATCATAGGTTCCGTGTTCCGGTTTCTATAGAAATACCTGCGCATGGTCGATAAGCAATAACCTGTCATTGACTTGAAATATATGCGTTTTAAGTTCAGAACGATCAAATACAGGGCGATAATTCAACAGTTTCCGCCCAGCAACTGATTAGATGTGTGCGCCAAGCGCCGTTCGGTTTATTGGAAGACTAAGCGCTATGGAAGGTGATCAGAAGGCATGCTGCATAATGAAGAGACTGACGAATAAGGACAGACTTTCCAGTGCTGTAGGCCTATTATGTGACGCTGGTTCAATGTTCTATCAAGCGTTATCTCTAATTAATTTGACAAGGAGATTGTATTTCTAAAGAGACATCAATCTTGTCTCCGTTCATCTGACCTTATATGTTTATTTGTTTATATATATATTATATGATCTAATAATTCTAATTATTCTGAACCAGTGTATAAATATAAGTGAATTGAAGTCTTACATAGCATCCTGTCCGGTTGTTATCAGTTCTTCTCGCCACCAAGAAGACACTCGGATGTTCTCGCCACGAAAACAGACAGACCAACTGCAGCACTACACAAACACACAAACAAACAAACAAATAAACAGCCACATTCAAAGCCATGCATGCAGCGTGAACGATTACATGAGTCAATAATTTATAGAAGATGCCATAGACCACATAACTTTATAATATTATAGTCTATTCAATCGTATATCTGAATGCAGGCATAATAAATAGACGAATATGGACATGCAAATAAACAAATGAAAATTACATAGAATACACGCACACTGTCACACTTGCATACATCATATAAAATGATATAACTATCTGCAAACACCAACATCCAACATACATGCGCGCATGCGTACGTACATACAGTACATGTTCATGTAATAATTATATATAAACGACGAATGAGTGATGAGCCGACAAGACGAATAGAAAGAAGAGCAGAACATTGGTCTGGATGCATGCTATATACGGAGCTGATGGCATCGCATCGTAGTATATTTAGTCAGACTATAATTATTGTCTTGACATTTCATTTCGTTGTGTACATGTATGAGACCAGCAGAAGATCTGGTTGAAAGGCGACGGGGCTGGGAGTCGTCATCGTTGTAGTTCGTTAGCGACGAAGAGAGAGAACGAGACAGATAAAGATTGAAGGATGGTCTGAGACAAAGAGACATAGACAAACACAGATACAGAGAAAGAGAGAAACAGAGAAAGAGAGGAGAGGGGATGACAGAAAGAGAGAGAGAGAGAGAGAGAGAGAGAGAGAGAGAGAGAGAGAGAGAGAGAGAGAGAGAGAGAGAGAGAGAGAGAGAGAGAGAGAGAGAGAGAGAGAGACTGAGATACGCAATAAAACAGACATACAAAGCAGTATATACAGGCATAGAGAAGGTAGACAGACAGATACACACAGACAGACAGACACACACACATAGAGTGTATATATATATATATATATATATATATATATATATATATATATATATATATAGAAGAGGGGGCGTTACGTGGATGTTGCGATTGACAGGACGACACGATCTGGAGTTGATCTGGCTGCAGACAACCAATGCGCATCTCCCACTGACACGTGTCTGACTCGTCTCTCAGCGGCACGTATCGACCCTTCAGTGGACATTTGCTCCCACGATGCTGCTGCTGATGCTGCTGCTGCCTCAGCTGTTGCTGCTGCTGCTGCGTCTGGTCGTCGCGCTGGTTCTGGTGACGGCTGATGTGACTGTCGTGAACGGCGACGGCTGAAAGACAGAGACAAAGACAAAGACAGAGATAGAGGGATGGAGGGATGGAGAGAGGGAGGCTGCACTTAAGTCTTCGTCGGACAGACAGAGATCTTGTCTGCCCCCTCCTCCTTCTTCTTCTTCTTATCTCGGTCGCTGGAGGTCGCTCCAGCGGACCATCGGATTCACTCGAGATAAACGTTATTCACTGCAGCATCCATCGATTTCTTCTTCTTCCTACGTCTATTCTCATCCTCCTCCTCCTCTTCCTCTTCCTCTTCCACTTCCACTTCCTCTTCCTCCTCCACCCATTCTCGCTCTCTCCGATACACCACTCAAGCTCCTTCGATTTTATCTACTTCTAAATTAACCACATCGTCCACTTTTCAATAAGACAAACCGCCATGATCTTGACTTGAATAATAGCGTGGCACAGGAAGACCTGCATAATAATATTATATGCGTGTATACCACAGCTTCCTCTATTCGTCCTTTACGTTCAGGTGACATGTCTCATCTCCTATAGTCTCGCGAGCTAGTAGCCTACTGCTTCGGCCAAAATTCGACCTTTTGCTCTCAATGGTTCTTGCTCTTTTGAATCAGCAATCTCTCTCCATTGACACGTTCTTCGCTATTGATGCCCTAAGGTTATCTTTCCTCTCTATCAAAACTATTGTCTTTTCACTTGGTCTTTTGCACGGGGAGCGCCTCTGATTGGTGCGCGCTGTGAGTGGCGATTTCCACATTCATAGGCTATATAATAATGAAATCAGACATGTTTGTATACCGCAAAGAGGAAATAACCAGACGATTCAGTTTTATTTGCTTTGTTGACAAGAAAAACAACTTTAGCGCATATATGAAATCTTTTCAGTGTCGCAAGAATGAGCTTACTATTGTCGAGAAGCTGCATGGTTGGTGCAGTAAGTGCTAACGGCTTCAGTATAGACCTAACTATAGGCATATATAGCCTATCTAAAACTGTGTAAACCCGGACCCTTACTTCTGAAAGATTACCAATGTGGAAGAAAAGACGCCAACATATGATTATTGACGCTTTGTACTGTACTTTACTTTGCATTTTTTACTTAATATTTGTCGCCTTCAAAACTCGGTTTAGTGCTGTATACAATCATAAAATTAATTGGTTTAAAAAAGTTAGGCCTGCAGTATTCTGTTCTCTTTCAATCATTTCCAAAACATTCCATTTAAACCCGTTTACTATTCTTAAATGGAAAATTTTATAGGACGAGCAACGAAATTTATTGAACCACTATAGATCTAGGCCTATATAATAGATTAAATAGCCTACCTATCAATAGAAATCTTTGGCTGTGTTCCCCTGAGAAGTCGTCATCTGTACACGTCGCCCTCACATCTCGAACGTAACTACCTGAACAGACATGAAATCCACAGAGTTCATATAATTCTCAATGCTTTGTTTGTATGTGCAATGTTTTTGTATTTGTGTAGGCTATTTGTGTTGCAATGGTGCATTGCAGTCACTGCTAGGATCATGACGATGATGATGACGACGATAATGATGAGGCTCAATGTTTGCATGTATGTAGGTGGACATTGGGTGGTGACGATGATGACGACAATGATGACAATGATAGTGCATGAAGATGAGAATCATAATAATGGTGGTGATGATGATGATGACGCTGACGATGATGACGACGAGATAATTATATGAAAAATTATTTGGCTTAGGCTCTACGGTACTATTTTGAATCACGGTGTATGTCTTATATCTTGGGCGTCATAAGATGGCGTTAGGCTATCATCCTAAGCGTTAGCGCGTCTCGCAGAGGTCTTAAGAATGGTTGGACCATTGCAATAAATTTCCTGGATTTTTACTTATGATCGCAGCGCTCGAAACCTCTGATGACCCCTTGTGACCCTTAGTGACCCCCTAGTGACTGCTGGAAAGAGATATGTAGATGGCGCATTGACATTCGCCGCGCTTAAATTCGGCTCTGAAGTATTCTTGCATGACATTTATATATTGATAGATAACATGTAGGCCTATGCTTATAGCCTCTAGGTTCTATCTATGTATGTATGTCTGTGTGCACAGCCAGAGCATATAATAATTATAGGCTCAATGAATGCATGTACACTTGCCTGTATATAAGAGTTCATAAATAATACCCCGTTAACCATTCAAATACATTCAAGGCATGATGATATCGTGAGTTGCGAAACAAAGAGTGAAAGAAACGTTAATAGTTTCTAATGGATTAGAGTGCTTTACGTCGAAAATGCATCTTAAACAGACGTATACCCGGTAGGTATTTCTCAGAAATTAAGCCGAAGAAGTCCCATTAAAAATCTATTTCTGCGTGAAATGCAGCTTCTAGTTATAGGCCTACATGTAGTTTTTTTCCTTTCAAAAATTCGCTCATTTCACTCCGCTAAATCTCTCTAGGACGACTTTCTGCTGACCGAGAAATTGAAGGCCACCATCTACAGCTTTAATTTATGGATCGGGTTTATCGTTGTTGTTGCTGCAGATAATTGTATCGTATCTCTGTTTTATCTGCGCAACATCTCCACTTTTATGGATCTTTCGGCAGAAAGGAAAATTTAGATGGCGACATAACAGCATGGCGCAATATTACTGGATCAATGTGCGTGTGGCATGTATACAGAGCATGACATGACAGTAGGTATATGCCTATGCCATGATTGGCTGTTGCTGGTAACACGTGACTCATGTGCAGTGGTGACATGAGGGAATAAACGTCAGTGATCATTAGAAGTGATGATAATATTATGACCTGTCTGTCATCTAAGGCATGTCGTCGTTGTTATGACCATGCATTCTATTTGCTTTTACGGCTCTTGTTTCGACGACGCTAATTGCTTCGCCAAGACTAGTGCTGAATTCCGTCGAATGTGTCTGAATTATTGAAAGCATTGTCTTACTATCTTCTATTGTTATGACTTTCAGCGAGATTCTGAAAGTCGCGTGCGTATTATATTGCCTGGAAAAATCAATGGAGCAATATAGGAGAGTAGCGAGCATTTATGTTGCGCAGTTTAATAAGTCCAATTGGCTTTATTCTCACTTTGAATGGCAGTAAATGTCAAGGCTATAGATTGAAGATGTCAATGTATGAAGGCTCCCACGCCATACCGTACACGGCGTACATTGTAAAAAAAATTGCACACACATACAAAGACCAAATAAATTCCAAACTTCATAGCTTCAATTAAATCCAATTCAATTATGAGGTGACCAACTGATCATTATAAAATTTCAACTGCATTCCAAACGCATGCTCTACCCTCAAGTAGAGGAGGGTTTTTCTAGTCATAGCAGTCTTAAATCTCATCCCTTTTCTCTGCCTTGTCGTTTATTTATTTATCTGTGTACTATATAGGCCTAAATAATTAAATATTCTTTCACTACAACGACTACAAACCAAATAAGCTCGCAAACGTCTGTTAAAACACCTTTAAGATATATATCAAACCTAGTATGATACACGCAGACCCAATGTAAAAAAATTGTAACATAACGAAATACATGCAAGTATCTGTAGATAGTGCAGAAAAATTCAAAGCACATGCAGTTCCAAAACTACATGTAAAGGAAGACCGCAAATGACTGATAACAAAGAAGTTGCGCACTGATCGATCAATTTGCTCGATATAAATTATTCGACGACGGATGGGGTGGGAGGGGTGGACGAAAGACAGAAGCAAATAAAACAAAGTGTCCATTTTGCAGTCAACTAACAGAACAAAGACGATTGAAAGCCTTGCAGACAAGACAAATGTATAGGTCAAGGGAGTTATTATTGCCTCTTGCATTGTTTTTGCCTCTAGCATTGTATACTTCGGCGTATATTTATTTCGTTTGCTTAGTTGCGGTTCCTAACTAAATAAATCATTTGCTAATCGACCAATAAATTCGAGAGATGGCAGCAGTGTTTTCGCTAAGAATCTTCAATCATTGCTTAACAAAGTTCATAATTGTGTTTGACAATATCAATTATTTATGTATACGCAGGTCTTGTCTATCTAAGTACTGCTACCTTTCTATCATAAATTATCTGGTAGGCCTACGTCCAATGTTTCTTTACTTTAGCAGCATACTCCATATATACATGTATAGACCTACATGTATCATATTGGACTGCAGTATAGTTTATGGTCTGCTCTTGTGATGTTGTGTTAGATTCTTACCAGCGTATAGATGCATCAGCTGAGCGTGTCGTCTCTGCAATCGTAAACAACGGTGTCGAGATTGGCTAAAACAATCGTCATCAAATATATTATTGAATCATATCGTCATCAAGTATATTGCATCATATCGTCATCAAACAATATTGCATCATTCATTTCATATTATGCAGAAAATTGAGCAAATAATAATCAACAGCTTACACAGGCTTTTTATTTCGAAACAAGACATGCTACTTCGGAACCAAATCACACTTTATTTGCATGCCAACATATTAAAGCGACCTTTCCCCAGCAGAGCTCTCTTCTCTCTCCCTCTCCTTTTCCCTCCCCTCTGCCTCTGCCTCTGCCTCTGCCTCTGCCTCTGCCTCTGCCTCTGCCTCTGCCTCTGCCTCTGCCTCTGCCTCTGCCTCTGCCTCTGCCTCTGCCTCTGCCTCTGCCTCTGCCTCTGCCTCTGCCTCTGCCTCTGCCTCTGCCTCTGCCTCTGCCTCTGCCTTTGTCTCTGTCTCTGTCTTTCCCTATCCCTCTCCCTCTTCCTCTTTCTCTTCCTCTTTCTCTTCCACTCCCTCTCTCTCCCTCTTGCACTCCTTCTCCCTCCCTCTCTCTCCCTCCTTCGATTAATTATAAGGCAGATATCCAAAGGGCGCCATATAAATTTTCTTTTATCCTGAGTTACATATACA
>OX243811.1:46225083-46267583 GCA_945859605.1 Lumbricus rubellus | reverse complement strand
TTCGAGAACGAGGGGTCAAGAGTTCAGCTATAGGTGGTTTCTAATTAGTTGCAGTCTTTGTTCATCCTGCAATAAATTTGGGCAATTGCATTATATTTATTGGTGCTGCATACTCTTAGACTAGTCTACTCACCACTTTTCTAAGACGTGAGCAAGGACTGTGACGTTGCCGTGATTGGGAATCTGACCGGTGACGTCATCATCGTCGTCATCGTCGGAAGCGAAAGTGTTGGCGCTGGCGTTCTGCGATTGGTCCGTCTTGAGGCACTTGAGCGTCGCTCGCGCATGCGCCGTGGCTGCGCTGGTGGCGCCGTGCGGCGGCGGCGTGTGTTTGCGTTGGCTGTGAATCGTGATGACGTCATTGGCCGTGTTGAATGTGAAGGTGAGGCGACCGGACATTTCTGTCCACGATGAGCTCTTCAGCGACGGGGGGAAGGTGCAGCGAGGACTTGGCCAACCGTAGACATCTGACGGTCGAATAAGACACAAATGAAACAACGATTGAAATGATAATGATATCAAAACATGAATTACAACGTATTCACCAATGACTCTGATGCGCGGTGATGTAGCGGTGGTCTCGGTGCCTTGAAGGCCTTCCAGGTTAGAATCCACCTCAGGTTGCTTCGTAGGGGACCTTGAGCAAGTCATTCAGTGATTACTGCAGGCTGTCTACATGTTCTGTTAGCAGTTAAGAGTTATGTATTCCGTTATCTGAGTTGCTGTAAACTGTTTCAACTGCAAAATTGTACACTGGCTGTCAACCGGATTGTTGAATAAACGAATAAATCTAATAGGCAATTATTATTCCCTTGCAATTGCTCGTGCACTTCGGCGTGAAACTCCTAGGCAGTGTCCGCGCTGTAGTCGGGAGCGCCTCTGAGTAGCGACAACTTGAAAGGACGCTATAGCAAATGCGAGAAATAAAAATAAATAAATAAATAAACGCGGGAAACTGTGAGCTGAATCTGCTTCTCATTGCAGCGATAGTCTAAGACTCTAAGTCAAACTGTCACCGTCACCATGGCAACCAATAAGTCAGACCTTTGTGGCGACCTTTGACCCAATGAAGATCAAATTCAGCCGATGACGTCTAAATTTATTATGGGGCGACGTCATCGACGAACGAAGATTTGAAATAAAGTCGTCATCGTCATCGTGTATGACGTAGAGTTGACGTCAGAAAAGTAATCCTCTCGCCAACGAATAGATCCGTCGAAAAGACACGTTGACTAAAAGGTCGCAGTGCGCATGTGCGGCTGCAGCAGACGACCATCAATCCAATTCAATTACACATCTCGCTTTAGCTCAGTCACGTGATATCTGACTGTTGCCTCCATTCAAAACTGTGTTACATGTATAATATTGTATATATACATTGATTTTCACATAGATATCTAATACACTTGAGTCCTACGTTTAGTGCATTATTATTAATAGGAAGTCATACAGTTTCAATCATGTCGAACAACACTGCATTTTAAATCGTCCATTTCAATCACTGCTACAGAGACACAAACCGAATGACCTGAAATGCTATAAATACATGGTGGCGCAAAATAAACCGGACTATTAGTTTTTGCAATTGCATCGCTTGAATAATCAAAGTAATTATCGTCTTAAAACTATCATTAGACAGAAATGACACAAAAAATGGCATTGGTTTGGCATTTAATATAATATTGAATGAACTGTAAAATTTCAGAATTTTCTGAATGCGTAAGAAATTTCAGTCAAAGTGATGTTCAATATGTTCTCCGTTTGCTGCGATAACCAATGATAATCGCTTGCGAAACTGTCCAATAGCCCGGTTGATAGTGTGTCCTCGCTGATTGCGTCCCAGCATGCGGTCAGAACTTCTTTCAAATGCTCAATATCTCAAATTCTCTGCCTGTAAACAAGCTGCTGAAGCATTCCCCAGATCGAATAGTCTACGGGATTCAAGTCCGGACTGTTCGGTGGCCAATTTTCAGGTTCAATAAAGTCTGGAACGCAAGCAGTGAGAAAAGCAACTGTTTTTCGTGAACTATGAGCAGGTGCTCCATCCTGCTGGAAAGTGATATTGTCACCAGAGTGAGCTATAGGCCCTAATGTCTGGCAGTAATCATTTCTGTCTAATGATAGTTTTAAGGCGATAATTAGCCTACTTTGATTATTCAAGCGATGCAATTGCAAAAACTAATAGTCCGGTTTATTTTGCGCCACCCTGTACTTATGTTGTGAATACGTCACCGCGATGTTCATCCTGCAATGAGTTTGAGCAATTGCATTGTATTGGTATTGCATACTCTAGACCATGATCCTAAAATTATGTACAAAACCAGAGCGAATATGATGTCATTTCCATCCACAGCTGTATACACTACCCGGTAATGCAGCAATTCTAAAAGTTAAGTAAAAGACGATAGGCTAAATTAAGTGAATTGAAATATGGCGCACGCACGCTTGTCCGTTATTACCTGCTGCTTAGGCAGATCAACAGGTAAAACTGTTTGGGTTGACGCAGTGTCAATATTTCATGAGAAATTTGGACCACCAGCCAACTTGAGTATACTTTTAGACATCATGCCAGGTTATGTAGCGACATTATGTCCTCGTGATCTCTCAGTTTAGCTCAACCCTATTCCCATGATAATAGCTATTCGACTACAACTAAGCATTATTACTAATTTCATAGCGTGATGTACATAAACACCATATTTCTAAGTCATGCATCACTCTAAAAAGTGTTGTAGAAGTTTAAGAAAATAGCCCGATGTGTTTGAGCAACGGAAATAATTCCAAAAGCTTTTAACGCAGGCTTAGTCTATAATTATAACAAGAAAACATCACAACGATTCTTAACCAAAATCACATAAAATTATAGTCTATACCCGGGGAACAGAGGTCTTTTCGTGCATGATGAAGACGTATCGAATCTCATGATTTGGCTTCCCATAGTGTTTTATGTGTAACAATATATTAATAATATATATATATAAATAATAATAAATAATATATCAATATTAATTATGTGTTTCATGTACGTGCCACAGGACGAACGAATAAAGTCGCTAAACAAAATAATGTCATTGTACATAGAAAAATGCGTAAGTAGGCTAAGTCTAAAAGTGTCGCCAATAAAAATCTAGCTTCAATAGGTCATTAAAGTCGATTAGTTTATGTTAAGATCAATTCAAAGTGATGCTAAGCTGCAATTCTGAATATAAAATGTCTGCCAAGTTTAGTGCTAGGGGCCTACCTCTGCGGCAATTCAAGACACTGTGGTCTCACTCAACATTTTCAAGAAATAATTACTGTGCTGACCTGAGCGACCTTTGCAACAATCGATTAGTCAAGGTGTCACAGAAGGCATCATCAAAGTAACTTCATCGTCTACGATGCTTTAAATTCCAAAAAAATTTCAGACGCTAAAAGCTCATTGATGTCTGTCACACAAAAACGCGATTCCGAATCCACGCAGGAGACGAAAACCTCGCATGCATGCAGACGGAGACTTTTATTGACTACCAATAAGACACCGACCTCTATGACACGTTCAACCAAGCGTGAAAGAAATCTATTAAGCGCTGACTATTAATATTCTCGAGCGCTGACCGCATGAGGTCGAAATGAGACGGATATTGCATTCCAACCGATTTGCTTCACCGGTCACTCAAATTGCTCAGGCGAAGGTATTGCAAGGCAGAACAGGTAGGCAGCATAATAGGAAAATGCGCAACAATCCCAATCCGTCACCTCTTTCATTATTGATGCTGGCAGTGCAGACACTGATTGTCGATTTCAAGTAACTTTCTCACGAAACGATTTTACATTAGTGTCTAGTAAACTGCTATTCTGTGCAATAGGACTTATATTCGCTTATATAATAATATGTGTGTGCCTTATTGTTGTTAAGTCGAATACAATATAGGACGACAGCAAACGCTAAATGTTGGAAAGATTTAAATACTTAAAAAAATCATCGACATGGTACAACAGAACTGTGGCCTAATTACAGGATTATTATTGTTATTATTATTATTGCTATTTCATATTACTTTATTTTAAAACCAATATGGATTATTACTATTAGGCTACTATAAATAATAGATCCTACAACGAATTCTTTATTGATTCACATTGTTGAGCTCGAGGCATAAAGAGACCACCAGGCTCTAAGAAACTTATATTAGGCTATTATCATTCATCATGATCATTAATGTCATTATTATTCAACATAATAGTTTTTTTATTTCCTCGAAAATATAACTGGCGAATAAATGCATGAGCTGCGAACTTCCATTCACTGTGATCTAAACTTCTAAAGGTATTTATTGTTGTTGATGAAAATGTTTCAAATGCATTTCCATTTGCAGTTTAGCGATTACTTACAATCAAACGTGCAAATTGCTTCCTTTGCTTTCTACGAATCAGTTGTCTTCCTGTATTATTATTTCATCTTTCTTGTCATCCGCCTTTTCCTTCCTTTCATCCACGTCTTCCTTTCTTCCGTCTGTCCGTCTCATCTTTCTCTATGTCAGACTAGATTTCCATAATATGTTGCAACACCGAGAAGATAAAAGCGATGTCTGGCTCTGTATTGGGCAGGGGAGAGAGAGAGAAAGAGAGAGCGAGAGAGAGAGAGAGAGAGAGAGCGAGAGAGAGAGAGAGAGAGAGAGACGCTTGCAATAGAAGAAACAGAATTTTTGCAGAGTGGTCATCAGCACTGTGCCACAGGGTTTTGCATTCAGACTGATTCAGTCTCTCTCTCACGCGTTTCATAATAATTTATGCGTCAATAATATAAAAAAACGTGTTCAGCTTGTTGATGAATCGCAATTGTTTGGAAGTGTTTTATGATTTGAAGCTTTTATTCAAAGTTTATTCGGTGACCACATAGCGCATGTGGGGCGAGGTGGTGTATTTAAGGGTATGTTCGGTGTCTTGAAGTCGGAAGGTTGCGTGTTCGAATCCACCTCAAGCCGCGGGGTATACGAACCATGAGCAAGTACTTCAATCGCAATTGTTCAGGAGTTTTGGCGTGAAACTCAGATTCAGTGTACGTGCTGTAGTCGGTTAATTAAATTAATGTAGTTGCTTGACTCCTCTAATCTCGTCCTTAAGATACACTGGATGCCCCATTCACTTCAGTCTTATATATTCTTCTGTCCATGATAATTTCGTTCGTTTTAGCGTAATTATATACAGCATGTAGAATTCGTATCGTGCAGTTATGATGTGCAGCTTTCTCCTGTCTGCATGTTAGAACCAGCTACGCCGCTATATACGGTCAGCCAGACCTACGAAAAAATCAGAAAGATCGTTCTTCAGAAGTTCAGAGACATTGGACGACGTGGATGGATGGTCGCATCCCTCTTCCATTCACTCAACGTCGGGATTTGCATAGTCTGGAAAGATTCGCAATTGAATGATAGATGGAGAATTTTGGATACGTCGTGGAAATTGCTATTCATCACATGCAAGAAACGCTTTTGATGTTTATGTTGTTTATTCTGTTTACGATGCTGCTATATAATCACGATGAACATCTATAGCCATAAAAAAACAAATACACACAGTATGTGGTTCCAGTGCCGGCGCTAGGGTACCTGAGTCCTCCCCCCCAAAGCTTGAGGCCCATACCTTGAGCTGTCATCTCAGCAATATTTGTCATAATAATTTAAGTGCTCTCTGTGTCTGTGTATCTGTCTCTCTTTCGCTCTGTCTGTCTCTCTGTTCTCATCATCATAGCCATAGCCATCATAGACTTGCCTGTCTGTCTGTCTGTCTGTCTGTCTGTCTCTCTCTCTCTCTTTGTTCCATTGCTTTTCATTCCGTATAATGTTTTCATTTCGAATAAATTGTTCTTGACATAAACATGTAGCGCAATGATGACCAGCTAGAAATGACAGCTGTATAAATATCTGCATCTGTTGAGCAAAGAGGAGAGAAGTTGTCCCTTCAATCTAATATTTATTATCTATTCTATGCCATGTATATATATATATGTGTATATAATATATGTATATATTATATATATATATATATATATATGCGTTCATGTCGCTTTGCCACTGAGATGGAAATTCCATTCAGATGCAAGGAGACTATAATCATTTGACAAGAACATTGTAAACAACTTTGTATCGGTCATTGCATGCATACTTGTTATAAATAATCTTGTATCTATCTATACATGTACATGCATAATGTATACTGATCCTATATGTCCATGCATGCAGGCCTATATTATGCATGCACATAATATGCACTCATTGCACTGATGGCAATAAGCAATGGATGTGTGCATTGCCGTACAAATTGTCTGGAAGACTTTCTCAAGTGTTGTCGGATTCGGGATATATAAAATATTATTATGTATATATATGCAATGAATATACTAATATATATATATATATGATGAATACACTAATATAGTACATATAGGCCTACATGACAAATTAGAAATATAATTTATGGTTTATAAAACCACTTCCCTCCATCCCTCCCTCATACAGTTGTACCCCGACTGTGAGAGATTACTGGCCCTAAACATGGACTGGAGGTCGGCCAACTTATTTTAACAGTGGATTTGCAATCACACGGTGTTCCTGGGGAGAGACTTTTCCTCCTTATGAACATGAAGATGTTGTTGGCCGAGATCGCAGACCCCCCCTATGACCTGCCAGGATCCACCTCGACCCCCACTGCGAAGGTTTGGGGTCGATTGCTTCAAAAATGTGGCCGCGTTCATCTAGCAAACAATGAAAAAAGCAAACACACAGACTTACGAAAAAATATATAAAATTCCTATCACAGCTTCTGACAACAATAAGCGGATTGACATCTATCGCTTAATGATCAGTGGCTGCTAAGAATTCTATCTAATATAAATATAAATAATACGTAATATTAATGTGTTAATTAACATTATTGATATCTAATAAATGTACATATTATTTGCATTCGGGTAAAAGCGTTTCATGGCTACATGAAGTCCTGTCTGTTTAATACTATTTGTTATAGGCCACCGCCTTCAGCTAAACTTTATCTCTGCGTAGCCTGTATATCGGCTGAACCAAATCTCGCAGAAATTCCCAGGAGAACCGTTTAAGGTGACGTGTAGCCGACATCATTAGGGGTGGTGGTCGGATCGACTTGCCCGGAAGCAAGTCGAGAATACTGTTGCATTCGTTTCGTGTACGCAAGAAAGAACAGTAAGAAAGAAGGAGGAGGAGGAAGAGGAAGAGGAGGAGGAGGAGGAGGAGGAGGAGGAAGAAGAAGAAGAAGAAGAAGAGAAGAAGAAGAAGAAGAAGAAGAAGAAGAGGAGGAGGAGGAGGAGGAGAAGGAGGAAGAGGAAGATGATGAGGAAGAGGAGGAGGAAGAAGAAGACGAAGAAGAAGAAGAAAAAAAAGATGAAGAAGAAGAAGAAGAAGAAGAAAAAGAATAGGAGGAGGAGGAGGAGGAAGAGGAAGAGGAGGAGGAAGAGGAGGAGGATGAAGAAGAAGAAGAAGAAGAAGAAGAAGAAGATGAAGAGAAAATCAATGCCATTTGCAAGTGAACGGTTGGAGAAAAATTGTCTCAGTAGCCTGCGAGATCTCGTCGTTTCTCGCCTGCCAGATCTCGCCGTTTCTCGCCTGCGAGATCTCGTCGTTGCTCGCGTTTGTATCCAATGGTGGTTCGTCGCCGCTCAGATGTTACGCTTCAATAGATTTAACAGTAGCAGATTAGATTCTTAATCGAACCACATCGATCCGCGGCTGTCGTTAACTAAATCGATCGATCTGATCTGTTGCTGCAAAAGCAATCTGCGTTTTTTTCTTCTAAGCGTTTGTGTAACTCAAAACGCTTTATTGGTCAGTTTAAAGTATCATCTTCTCTATATACCTCTTGATTTCTGTTGTATTTAAGAATTTCTCATGCACCTCTCACTTATGTCTCTCTATATAACCTTCCGCCTGTCTCTCTCTCTCTGTCTATTTTCCTCCCTCTGTCTATGCACCTTTGTCTGCAGATCTGCATGTGTTCCTGTCCATCGCTTTTCCTTTACCTCTCTCTTTCGTTTTCTTTATCGGTATCACTCCCTTATGGCCGGCAGTTTATGGTACGCCGTCCAGCCAAATGCATAGCCACGGACGTCTTGTATTGACCCATAAAGCATAGTCTGCTCAAGGAAATCACACGCTTGCCATGGCATGAAAATGTAACAACCGCCCTCCCCAAACCCCCCCCCACCCTCACCCCCCCGCTCCTTCGAACCCTCTCTACAGCTCCAGTCCATTCCCGGATTGAGTTCACTCAAGGCCGAGGGAAGAGGAGGAGGAGGAGGAGGAGGAGGAGTGGCACCTCGCTCTGCAGATGTTGTCAAAGTCAAACAGTAGCATGCATGATCCAGAGATACACTGCCGACGAAATGTGACTGAGTTATGTCTAATGCCGACTCTGTATGTTCCGTATCTATAGAGCCTCTGCTACTTGGATACTGCATGCTGAAAAATTAATTTGATGGACTTTGTACAGCAGACAACGGTTAGCAATTGGTTTTTAAATCGAGGATCTACTTAATGGGAGAGAAGAGGAAGAATGGAGAAGATTAACAGCAGTCCGAGCATATAAGCGGTATGCAAAAGAAAGACAATTATGTTAGTATGATAATTGTAGCAGAGGAAGAAGAAGAAGTAGTAGGCCTTGTAGTATAGAAGAAAAAAAGAAGACGAAGAAGAAGAAGTAGAAGAAGAAGAAGAAGAAGAAGAAGAAGAAGAAGAAGAAGAAGAAGAAGAAGAAGAAGGGAGCAGGAGCAACAGGAGCAGGATCAGGAGCAGGAGGAGGAGGAACTAGAAAGCGAGAGTATATAATTATTATATGCATTATTTATGGAGGCACAGGATGAAAGAAAGAGATGGGAAACATCAGAGACGAGATGGAGAACAACAGACCTGAAACATGCACATGGCAGACATAAGCGTACAAAGGAGACATAAATAAAATTAAATATAGCCACGAAGAAGCAGACAAGACAGACAGACGGACGTTTGGAATATTTTTCAGCTATGTCAAGTTTCATATTAAGCTTTGAAGGATAAACACGGAAGGTCCTGGAATAGGACTCCAGAGAAGATGGAAGAAAACAAACCAAATCCTAATCTGTTATTTTCTGGGTGTTGCGTTTTTTTATGGAATCCCGTCTGCAAAATGGTTTCTAAGTTTCGTGCACATATATACACGAGTACATCATATAATAATAATAATTATTATATGAGTACATTTTCATATAGTTTAATTTTTGAAGTGACGCCTAAGCCTTATCTAAGAAATTCTCTTATGCGCCCTGACATCCACATCTGCTGCCCCACCTTCCCCACTCTCAGTCTCTGCCACAGAATCGATTTTAGAAGCTCAAGTATTCCTCAGCCAGAGTCAACCAGACATGTCCACATACACTGCAAAACAAGTATCAGGTCCAACAGTTTATCCCAACCGAAAGAGAGAGAGAGACGGAGAGAGACAGAGAGAGAGAGAGAGAGAGAGAGAGAGAGAGAGAGAGAGAGAGAGAGAGAGAGAGAGAGAGAAGAGGAGAGAGATATTAGTGAGAGTGGAACAAATCTCGATCTTATGTTTTGTGCTTCTTCATCGACTCATCCAAGAAGGTCGACCGAAATAGAAAAATAAGCAGAGATCGCCTGCTGGAACAGTAGGCTATAGGTTATAGTACAACCGCAGCCGATTTCGTTCATCCTTGATTCTTATAATAATAATACATGTAGAAGAGACGCAACCTGTTCTAATGGATTGACGAAGGACCAGATATTCTAATAAGCTGAGCAAGAGTAGACGTTGACTTATCTACCATTTGTGCAGAAGTGCCAGGTACCCCCCCCCTTCCACAACCTCCAGGGGTTCACAGCAGCGGCGGCGGCGCAACATGCTGCATTGCAGGGTAGGGCAAAGTCCCTGACAGAAAGCACTTGCACCTGGTCGATGCCCTGCCACAAGCCTGCAAGAGTTTTTCTATGCCGAGAATTGGGGGGGGGTACAAACCACCCTCCGTCACAGGTTAGACCTACTCGCGTGACTGCCTTGCATGCATGGCTATGCCTTGGATATAAAAATTCAATGTATGTCGTCGTCTAGCCATGACCCAAAGGGACGATTGAATTAATTATTCATCTAATTCAGATCCATGCTTATTTGGTGACAGATCCGGTTGTTAGGAACTCGTGATGTTCGAATGCTTCCACAGCAGTCGACACAATTGCACCACTTCTTTCTTTATAAATGAGGAGGAGGAGGAGGCTTGGGATTGCGATGGGAACGGGAATGAGTTGACATACCTTGCTTCAACCTGCCGACCATGCAACGTACTCATTCCTCCTTTTCTAAAGACCTTTTTATTTTGCTGTTTGCGCCTCAATCATGACGGTTACATTGCATGATGACGTCAGTGTGTATGTGTTTGTGTTTGTGTTTGTGTT
The DNA here is from genome assembly GCA_945859605.1 of Lumbricus rubellus. Taxonomy (NCBI): domain Eukaryota; kingdom Metazoa; phylum Annelida; class Clitellata; order Crassiclitellata; family Lumbricidae; genus Lumbricus; species Lumbricus rubellus. The sequence continues at coordinate 46,257,129 of OX243811.1, read as the reverse complement.
TGTGTTGTGTGTGTGTGTGTGTGTGTGTGTGTGTGTGTGTGTGTGTGTGTGATCTATTATAAACATGCTAGTCATACAGTTTTAAGTTGATAAAATGAAGTAAATGAGGGCAATGAAATGCTTGTATACCTTTACGCATGATAGTATAATACAAATTGGGAGACAAAATTAATGTTTGCTGAAGCTTGACCCAGTCTGCAAGACGTAATACGAGTATAATCATATCGGATGTGCATGTGAAACGTAAAAGACGTCAACAGCTGCTGGTAGCAGTTCTAGCATAGCAGGTCCGTACAATAGCAAGCAGTGAAGATTTTGAACGGAATAATCGCCTTGCCAAGACCTATACATACACGAATACGCGTGGGTATAATTATGAGGGTTTAGAAAAAATCTAGGGAGAGGAGCGCCGCAGGCGTGATCAGGAAAAAGATAGAGGAGCTGTATAATATTGCTACCGAAGAAGCTAAGTTAATTCTGAAAAAAACTGATGTTTTACGATAGAAGAGAAGTGTTGTTACCTTCGGTCATTTCAATGACGAGTGGTCCATCCTTAGGACTGCGTAGACCTCGACAGGTGGCGTCAGAAGAGACGGCCATGTTTACAACGGATCCTATCTTCTGGTAGATCTGTAGACAAAATAATGTATCTCAACGTCATTATTCTGTTAAGATGTCTTAACATTGCCTGCTGCAGCCGTTACAGTGTTGCAATGTAATGTCATAATTATTTCGTAGTGTAATGACATGCAAATAGTGGTAGACAAACTTACTGACCGCAAAATGCTATGATAAGCTATCGACTTTTTAGATTTAAAGAATGACAGTTTTCTAAACAATTTAACGATGGCGATACAATAAGGTTGCACAGCATCGTCAATTCTTCAATTCGCTATGGCGGTCCAACTCCTGGACGGGTAAAAAATAAATCAGCAGTAAAAGAAGGCCACCTAGTATCAGAGTCAAATCATGATATTACATGCAGGCTAATGGCGACCGTTAAAATAAATGGCAGAGTGATAATTATAACAACTGTGTCATGAATCGCATGAAATAATTATGATCACATTGACCATAATATAATTATTTTGATTGATTTTTCTTAAGGTTTCTCTTAAATGAGGTCAGCTGCTACAATGTGCTACATGTATGATTTAATCTATGACATGTCGTAATTACGTTTGCTCACCACTTACAAAGCAGCGATAAGAGAGGAGATGGTCTCTAGCAGCAGCAGCAGCAGCAGCAGCTGAAGCAGCGTCGACCTTTTGACCTTCGTCGTTGTCAAGGAAACGACCGTAGGCGAAATGGTCGAGACCATCTTTCCACGTCGCAAGGCATTCGAATTCGACCCCTGGGCAACAGTAAACAAAGAAAAGTAGTTACGCAGGATTTATAAGACAGCGGAATGACGTGGGAGGAGGAGGCTAGGATGGCTGCGGAGGAGAGGATTTATAACGTGGAGAGGCTGTGTCGCCCGAAGCGCTGCCAGCGCGTGGAAGGACTAAGGTGTGAAGTAAGGTATTTAGTAGTAGTCGAGGTAAACTGTGCGTGTATGCATGATCATGTGTGTGTGTGTGCGTGTGCGTGTGCGTTCCTTACCTGTCAAACTTCATATATTCTGGTAGAATAGAAGGAAGCGTTTCAGATTCACAGAAGGAGATAACGAGTAATATATACTGAGAAAGAAAAAACAGAGGAGCAACAAAGAACTGTAACAGAAGGAGGCAGAACGAGCGACACAGACAGACAGACAGACAACGAGACAGACGCAGGCAGACAACGAGACAGACGTAGGCAGACAAATGATCAATCAAGAAAATGACTGACGCACGGTAAGCATCGAAAACATGGAAGACAGTAACAACAAGACAAAACACGAAGACGACGACGACCATGACAGATCCTGCTAAGACCAGACATTATATGTATATATATATATATGTGTGTATATATAAGCTTAATATAGGGTCGGCCAAAACTAAGCAGCTACATATCGCCGAAAAGTAATTAAACTGAAAGTGTTCATTTGTCGAGTAAATATCATCAAAAGACGGATCAGCGCTAATGAGTATCATGGCTGAAAAGTGAAGATTGATGAGACAAAAAACACTGCATGGGTCTACGGGAAGATGATTTGAAAGGCGATAAGGAAGAAGAAGAAGAAGAAGAAGAAGAAGAAGAAGAAGAAGAAGAAAAAGAAAAAAAGGGAAAAGATGATGATGAAGAAGAAAAAGAAGAAGGAGGAGGAGTAGGAGGAAGAGGAGAAAGATGATAATGATGATGATAGAAGAAGAAGAAGAAGAAGAAGAAGAAGAAGAAGAAGAAGAAGAAGAAGAAGGAGAAGGAGAAGGAGGAAGAGCAGAAGAAGAAGGAGGAGGAGCAGATTAAGAAGAAGAAGAAAACAAAAAAGAAGAAAAGGAAAAAGAAAAAGAAGAAGAAGAAAACAAAGTAAAAGATGATGATGATGAAGAAGAAGAAGAGGAGGAGGAGGAGAAGGAGGAGGAAGAAGCAGAAGAAGGAGGAGCAGATGAAGAAGAAAAGAAGAAGAAGAAGAAGACAAAAAGGAAAAAGATGATGATGATGAAGAAGAAGAGGAGGAGAAGGAGGAGGAGGAGGACGAAGAAGCAGGCAGGCTATAGATTAGTGTGAGAGCTATAACCTCTGTCGAAGGCGTTCGAAGAGTGTCGACAGTGTTTGAAGTTGAATCGCATCATGCTGGTGCTGGCACATTGATGCACGTAGGACGTTGGACTGCGACAGAAACCACCTGACTGATTGTTGTAGGTGAAGTGAAACGCTTTCAGTAGTGGACACGGAACAGGCAAGGCGCCATCTAGTAAAAACAATGGCAACTACAACAACGACAATAAAACAATGCTGTTGATGCGGCGAATACTACTGCTATACTACGACTACGACTACTGCTAGTCGACTACTACTACTAGTAGTAGTACAAATACTACTGCTGCTGCTGCTGCTGCTACTACTACTACTACTTCTACTGCTACTACTAATAATACTACTAATACTACCGTCAAAATGAAAATTCAGCATCTGCTCATTATATCGTTTAATTTTTAAGACAAACATCATGTACATTGTATAGGCCTAGACCTAATTAATTGCAACAACTATGAATGCAGTAGTTAGCATACCGGTACTTGTGTCTTGTGGTGAGTGTAGTAGGCCTAATAGTTATCTTTATGGAAAGCATCAGAAAAGTGCCTCGCAACTTTGTCTATCTATTACTATCCTGCTTTTTTCCACGCGCTATGTTTTCAGTATGGTATGCGACCCGCCTGTATGCATTACCAAAGTTTGTCCATCTGTTCATGTGCTTGTCTGCCTACGTGTATGTGCGCTTTTTCATAGATAATTTAGAACCAAAGCCTGCATGCATGTCTCTAGTGACTGCTTCCATGCCGCCATCTTCAGCCTTTGCAATACTGTTTAATATTACAACGTTGCTATATGACATTTGCAACACATTCTTTCAAATGAAGTCACGAACTAACAGCGCATGCACTGCAGTGACGATGCTAGATTTATCATTTTCATTGGCAAAAAATATGTATTTGCTGATATGTCATGGCGATAGACTGCAGCAAAACCACGCAGGCATATTACTGGACAAGACAACACTGGGCATTGTCGAATTACAAATGAGAAGAGGACACACAGTGTTGTTGAAAGTATCGGGCAAATGAACTTAAGTAAAAGTAAAAGTAAAACGGATTTTAATTACTTAAGTAAAAGTAAAAGTACTCATCACAAATTTTACTTAAGTAAAAGTAAAAAGTAGCCCCTTCCAATAATACTTTTAAAGTAAAAAGTAAAAGTACCGAGTCTTTCTATATAAGCTTAACTCAATCGATTATTAACCTTCAAAAATACTAAATTCTTGAAATGGCATTTATCGTTGAGTTTAGTACGCACGCTTCCGATTCATTGTTGGCACAATGCACACCTGAAGAGTCGTTTTGCTGCAGAAATTGCAGTGCACCACCCATCGAAAATCTATTTTTAGGCATGCAAATTTGGATAAGTTGTCTTAGCTTAGAGAAACGAAATGTTAATTAGCGCTTTGAAGTAACGAACATTGTAACGAGTGTCGCATAGATTGTAACGAAGTAAAAGTACTGAAAAATGGGTAAAATTTTACTTCGTTGAAAGTAAAAGTATTTAATTTTTTCGATACTTCGTTACATGTGAAAGTACTCAAACTTTTACTTAAGTGCTGTAACGCGTTACTTTTACTTCGTGACTGTACAACACTGAGGACACATTATTTTAATAAATGGCCGACACTTAAAATGACAGTGCCCAGAATATGGTCATTGACTCGTAGCAGTCTGGAATTATGGAGTGAATAGGTCGACGGTATACATTGACTACAGGTCTACTCTTAATGCAAACTGTTTCAGTATTCTTCATTGCATAGGCCTACACAGTCATATTTATTATGAAATAAAATGCCTGTATATGAAATGCCTAGAACCATGACACGTGAAACATAAAGCTGACATTTGGGACAACTCGCGTGTCGACACTTCTTTCATTTTTCTCATACATGACAATACATGACAATGCATGACAATGCATGACAATGCTTGACAATACATGACAATACATGACAGTACATGACAATACATGACAATACATGACAATACATGACAATACATGACAATACATGACACTAATATTGACCTTTTCACGGGTTGTTTGGCCATGCGCACTATACCTTGCAAAGGAAGCGCTCAGTCAGCCAGTCAGTTAGTCAGTCAGCCAGTCAGCCAGTCAGCCAGTCAGTTCCGCATATAATATGGTCAGTTGATAATTCGTGGTCATTAGCTGTTTGAAGTTGAGTAACTAGGCCAGCCACCATGACGCGCAATTATTCCTTGCGGTCAATTGCAAACTACATAAAATACTCCAAAGTATGAATAATGGCGAATGTCCGATTCAGTCAGCAAAGATAATAGCAGATGTGCCTACGACGACATCCCATTAGCGCAGTTCATCAAAGAACTCGGTTCCTGTCATCCGTATACAAAGCTCAGTTTATCGTTCATTTATAGCAAATAAATTTCAGTCGCGTACCGGTAATTGCTCAAATTGCGGTTGATTAATAGACCTACATGTATCTGTAGGCAAATTATCATGGAAATGTGGCGCTGGTCCACTATGTCCAATGTGTTGGTCGAAAGAATTAAGTTCTAAATCGAGGTATGATGATGATGAACCTTGGGCCAACAAGAAACGTAAACGATCGATGCAATGATGTTTATTCTCGTTTGACACTGAAACCCAGAAACTCCGTTAAATATGGGCCTCAGTCCGAGGACCCCGGTATTAAAGGCGTAGCCTGGACGATTACCTGTCTATTGCCATATACAACAGTTGGTCTACTGCATGCAGCAAATATCTATCAAGTTGATACTCTCGCAGCACTTAAAAAGCCAACAGAGTTTGATTATTAAGCATTTAAAGTGACTCTGCAATGTTTTTAGGCCATATTACATGTTCTTGTATTAGCACATGCACAAGCACAACACAGAATGATACAGTCAAAGGCAAAAAACAAGAAGCAACCGCAGTGCACACACCAAGAGTGAATAGTACAGTGTTATTATACACACAGCAACTAACATTCCGGTTATAATAATGATAATAAAAATGCATAAAATAGGCATAAAAATGAAAATTGTTATTAATAATAATAATATTCGTTCATTTTCAAACTGATACAACACATTGTGATTACAATTTGTAGTATGAATGAATGATCACAAGTTGTTACATCCATGGACCATGGTCGACTTTACCTGTAGGCAGCCATGCAAGGTATCCATAATGTCCTGAAATCAATTTGCCAATGTCATCTGCCGAATGGAAGGATGAGCGGACCAAGCAGCAGTTTCCTCACTTCTGTGATGAGGTGCTGGTGAGCTTGGCCAGTTTGCGTTTTTTGGCCGACGAATGGCCAGATTGACCCGACAGTTCATTTGCTTTGTTCGTGAACTCTTTGGCTAAGTTCTTAGCCACGCAGTTAAAAAACCGCCGGGCAATCAAAGGCAGCAAATCGTGGCCACCAGTACACACGTCCTCGCCTTGAAACTGATCTACGAAGTTGCCGGTGTAAGAGGCGCGATCCATCATTTTGCAGAACAGTGATCTTTGAGAGGAACTGGAGAGGAATAGTTGCATCATTTCTGGTGTTGACCTCACTTCTTCCCAGACTCTCCAGCAGAGAACGGCCACCATGAACGCGAAATCAGTTGGCTTTGAGAGACCACCACGATTAATGCTATCCAGGAATATCGTGGAGGTTCACGATTTGTGACAGCTTTGTGAGTGAGCCACTGACCAGGTCTTTGAACTGTGTCATATTGACCAATTTCTCCTCAATACTGACAGCTACAGACAGATTGGCCTTAACAGTAACTGATGCCTTAATCTTAGGCACATCATCTGTCACTTCAAGAATGTAGATGAAGAGGCTCTGATCGATGTGGGTCATTGTGAAGCCCTGAGGAAGAGTAGTTTCCTTCTGCAAGCGGTCGGCGATTTCAGCTGTTGTTAATTGTGAAATATCATCCGCAGCTAGGAAAGACTCTTCCATTTGGTCGAGGACACTCGCTTCATGCTCCAGTCTGCTGCTCGTTGTGGCTCTCACAGTTGTCCTTGGTGCCACACCTGTGTTTGTCAGGTACCGAGGAGCATTTGGAAGGATCGAAGGGACAGCGCCATCCTTCAGATATCGCCGGAAAAGTTGTTTGTCGTCTCCTTTTCTCCGTTGCTTGTTGGTGTCCCTACTTGCCTCAACGAAATCGACTTCTCGGAAATGTAGCGAACAGAGCTTTGAATGTTTGGTCGGCACAAAGTCTTCTCGCCGTATCGCACGAACCCATCTGTCGCATAAGTCCTTGTCCTGAATGGGAAAGGCATGGTACGACAGCTTTGAATCTCCTCTTGTGCCAGTATCATCAAGTGTGGATTTTTGGGATTTATACCCACTCCGACAACCATACGCTGCACAGTTCACCATGCTTACATGAAATGTATTCTACAGACAAATTGAACACAACACAAGAACCATGCTGAATGATCTAAATACAATATCGAAATTACTGTTGTGAAGGCGAAGCTTTTCGTGTCTGCTGTCTCCATTATATTTGTCATAATAATTATGAAAGCAAACTAGTCTAATGCACACAACATAAAATAACAGAGTACTATATCTATAAGCCCCAGTCTCTTCAATATCCAGAAGGTAAATCAACTGGAGGAGATAGGCTGCCTATAATTATTATACTGCACATAAGCCAACTGAAAGAGAACAGAATGAAAGCACAGACAAAGTCAAACAGAAACATGGAGTAAGACTAATTCAAATGTAGGACAAGCAGCCAAGGAAGTTAGTTCAACAAGAACACTTCTAGTTAAAACTAGTGATGAACTTATAGAATGCTGACAAGTTTGGGGAAATGAATACTGGTTTAAAGTACTGTATATATACATGTACACTCTGATATTTGACATTCAGCAGCCCTAATAGACAAACAGCAGATTTTCAGCTCATCCACACTATTACCAAAAACTGGGTCACCCATTCCAATGGTTGGATGATAACAGTACAGTTAAGCAAATATGGTTAGAAATACCCTGCAGATCAGAAGTTTATAAACGCCATCGGCAGCTGTAACAATATGAATGCTGATTAAAATATTAGTCTCAGCATGTCATCATATTTTTAATTACTTACCAAACTAAAGAGTTTATGTGTCTAACAAAAGTTAATTTTTAAGAAAGTAACAATATTACTACATGTACAATTGTACATCCAGCGTACTACTGCCTGCTGCATTAAACTTTGAACTCATTCTGTGTACAGCCTCCACTGCCTGCATGCACCCAAGTAGATCAACTGTTGTATATGACTCACATCTATAGAGCCTCTGGTAAGCGTCCACGCGCTACGCGCTTATACCGGGGTCCTCGCTCAGTCCTTTTGTCTGTGAGTGTGAGGGGAGTTTGGCACGTGTCAGTTGATGATAACAGTTCTGACTGGTTTGGAGCAAAAGATGCCACAGATAACGACGACAGATCTGTTTCCTGTTAGCGGATATTGGTCCAAGTTTCATATCAATGTTTCTAGATATTGTCATGCGATCCTACAGTCTACTCATCTATACTGACACCGTAGCTGCAGTGTTATGTTGGGGGTGAGCGCTTTCGCAGGTGACGAACTGACTGTGCAGTATAACACTGTCTTTCAAGACACTGGCTGAAATCTGTCACCGGTCAAGGACTGCATACATAATATATATATATATATATATAATATATATATATGACAGTAGTGATATCTATGCCATGTAGGTCCACTATTCAGGGCAATCTCAGGTTGAAAACAACGAAATACGAGTAAGTCATTGCATTTCTTCATTCACGTAGGGGAAGCCGGGGTAATATCGGCCAAATTTGGTGATGGTGATTTCAAGAGAACCAGCGGGCAAGGGAATATTTTAATGCTGCCATCCAGCGCATAGTATCGTATTAAGTACGTGTGTATATCGAGGTGTTTTTGTTTTTATGTGTGTATAGATCTAAACTGTATAATTTACTAAAAGTCCATAAAACGAGTTCAAGCCTAATCCATTCAATTTATTACAAAAATAAGAAAATTGGCCGAAATTACCCGGCTTCCCCTATACGGCGCATACCTGAATATTCATTTAATGATCTAACGTAGTTTATTCTTGTGCGCTCTTTGCAAATTACTGTTTTGCATGCAATTTTTTAGTGCACTTGGCATAGACCAAATCGACATTCTCATACAGAATTGGTTTTTGGTTTGTTATGTTGCTAGACGCCTCCTTCAGCGAGTCTTCTGAAAGCCATGAGGAGCCGCATGGATGGCATGCAGGCCACAGCCGACAGTGTCCCTCCCTAGAGTCCTGATGAGATGAATACGGACGACTGAAGCGAACAAGAAATGCCTGGCTACCATTGTCTATGCAACAATGTCTCACGCTGTGAAGCGACGAATAAAACTGCAATAAAATGGCAATTTTGACGATAATCGCAAAGTGACATCTCGCGATTAAGACGCGTGCATCACATTATATGTTCATTTATTTCTCTATCGGAGCTTCGGCCGACTCCTCCGCCGCCTTAGGTCTTATGTCTATCATCTATATCTCCAAGATCGATAATAATAATTATTATGTTATCCTATAACATAAGTTGTAATCAAAGAACTGTTGCTGATAGGCATGAAGCACGACAACGCTCGATTGTTGATGACAGCGCTGAGTCTAATTGTTGTAGACTTTGGCTAAACTGTGATGAGCGGTGGCGCTGCAGCGCTGTCCCCTCCGTCTGAGCACCAGGCCGAATGGCTTTGGTTGATGGTTCTGAAACAGTTCAACGCTCTCTAACTGCTCGCAACGATGCGCTTTGTCTGTCTCTGTCTCTTTCTGTCCCTCTGTCTCTCTGGCCATATATCTCCTCTCTCTTTGTCTGTCTGTCTCTGTCTGTCTCTGTTTATCTCCCTCTGTCTCCCTCTGTCTCTTTATCTCTGTCTGTCTCTTTGTCTCTGTCTATATGTTTGTGTTTGTGTCTGTCTGTCTGTCTGTCTGTCTGTCTCTCTCTTGCATAATTGAGTTCAGACATACTCAGTTCGTTTTTTGACTCATCTGTTTCTGCCTGTGTTAGCAAGCGAGGTTCCAACGTATTTAATTTAAGTCTTTTAAGAAGTTCCCAAAGAGCCAGCCCATATATTATATATATATATGCACACCTAGGTGCACGCATACACGTATATATATATATGTGTGTGTGTGTGTGTATAATAGACATGTATGGACGCATACTTACACACATTCAGACATGCGTAGTTGCGTACATGCATTCACACATACATTTCACATATTACAGACGTTCACCGTACATGTATCTCGTCTGGTAAACATTCAACTAAATCACGATTTTGAACGGAATTCATGAATTCCGAAGTTCCTTCTGCCATCTGTTATTATCCATTGCCATCACATACATGTACAATTGTACATGTACATGTAGGAATCGTCACAGCTGTAAACACATTTTTATCGGATTTTGTTTCTCCTTTCGAAATTCGATCCATTTCACATTCTGTCTCTGCATAATTAATATTATCAGCCACCTTATGATTATTATTGCGTCTCTTGATCATTCACTCTGTCACCTGATATTCATCATACCTGCTGCAATCCTCACTTGTCTTCTTCTCTTTAACCCGTCCTCCAATCCGTATCTCTGTGGAATTGTAGTCTCTCTCTCTCTCTTTCTCTCTCTGTCTACCTCTGCCTATTATTCTCGCATAAGAAGACTAGTTCTCTGCATAGTAGGCTATACTTTCGGTTCCTTTTGTGGCTTTTTATTCACATCTATCGCTAATACAGAGCAGCAACAGCAGCAGCATCAGTAGCAGCAGCAACAGCAGCAGCATCTGTATCCACTCTGCTTTATCTCTCGACCTCTCTCCGATCCGTGCCACAAAAATATGCATCAGTGGAAATCTGCGAAAAGATTTGAATTATTCAGAGGATTTTCTCCTCGACGACGACTATTTACCAACGACCTACGGACGGACGGACCAACCAACCGACAGACCAATGCATTGAATGCATTGAATGTACTGCTTCCCATATTATATGTAGTACATTCAACAATATTTATAAGTGGATAGACGCTTGTCTCTCTGCCTTTGTGTTTCTCCTCCTACGGCCGTTTCTATTTTGGTTCCAACATCCGTCTCAGTTGGTCTGGTTTCTTTTATTGCTTCTGCATGTTTTCTTCCCTGTGTCTGTCTATGCCTCTGTCCGTGGCCTCTCTATCACTACATGTATGTCTGTCCGTGTTCCTGGCTTTTGCATAGAGAGTATTATATCTATGCATGGCATTGTATGCAGTGCACGAAGTATATGACTGCAACCGAGCTCAATGGCGCTACTAACGTCATCATCATCGTCATCGTCATATAACACCTTGTGCATCATCTCCTGTCGTCGTCGTCATCCTCTTGGTCATCTGGTCAGCAGCATCAACACTAAGTACTTGCGACCATCATCTCCTACTCCGCAGCTATACGACGACGACGACGACGATGATGACGACGACGACGACTACGACGACGACGACGACGACGACGACGACGACGATGATGATGATGACGACGACGACAACGACAACGATGGTCAATATTTGTCGTCCGTTGTCGACGGCTTCTCTTCAGAATCGGCTTCCTGATTGATTTAAACTGTGAGAACAAACAAGTGCTCGTCGCTTCAGTCGACGAAACTGCTTGGCTTTGATGTCGGTCAGTGAATAGTCTCACCAGTATTCGACCTGATCCTAAAACCTGATGCAATTCGCTAAGACGTGCATGCGTACGATGCTCTGCCTTTTAACTGTCGCTGTGACGTGTGAGTCCAGTAAAAATGAGCAGAAATACAGTCAATAAACGCAACGATGTATCTATAAACCTTTGGTGCGAGTAGTATTGCTGCAAATTGGTTCTTATAATTAAGCGTTTGCGATAATCCTGTGCTAAGAATATACGAACTGTGCCTCGTGACAACAATGTAATTATCCATAGCGCTGCTCTGCAGGCAGCAAAAAGTACAAAGCCATATACGCGAGAATCAAAACAACTCAATTCCAATTTAGCATCTAGTTGTTTTATAGGAGAACACGGTGATATAATTAAAGATATGTAATAATGCATGAAGATTTGAAGCTGATTAGTCCGATCTATATTGGCACCAGCGTAGGCCCAGTTGTTGAATTTCGAGTTAATCAACAGAAGTGCTGGTTGATCTGAAGTCAGGTTGATCTGAGATCAAATAAAGTATTGAGAGATGAAAAAGAAGTCGCGACAGTGAAACTAAGTAAGACGAAAACATAAAATTGGGTTTTCGATCCAATAAAATGTAATACTGTTGGAAGCAGTTTTTTTTAAGTGAAATGGGTCAACAGAAGAGAAACGCATGACGTGCAATCGCGGAACCTGCCCTCCAATTGACCTCCAATTGACCTCCAACTGACCTCCAATTGACCTCCTACTGACGTCTTACTGTTTCATATTACGTTCGCTCGAGCGAAAGCTGTGTTCTCTGAAGACAGGAGCAGAATATTTTAAGGCTTCCTTCCTCTCGAGTCTCCGACATTCCAATAGTTCTGACAAGCAAAACGCAATAACGGTCAGGTTACTCGGCACTTGAGCGTGTTCGCCAAAAAACAAGAAAGGACACGAGGGCCATTGAGGGGTGGTCTCGCAGTGTTGAGACGAATCAAAGTAGAGTCCGCCATTTTGAGTTAACCTAAGACGACCTGCATGGCGTTGAAATTGAATTCATCATCAGTGATCGTGTGGTCCAACGACATGACGCTTCAGAATCAAAACAGATCTTATGAAAGTTAGTGAAAATTTGCGAGACTATAGTTGATCAGTAAGTAAGTAAGTGCAGAATGGCAAACAATCAGAAATCCACACAAACCTTTGGTGCGAGTAGTATTGCTGCAAATTGGTTCTTATAATTAAGCGTTTGCGATAATCCTGTGCTAAGAATATACGAACTGTGCCTCGTGACAACAATGTAATTATCCATAGCGCTGCTCTGCAGGCAGCAAAAAGTACAAAGCCATATACGCGAGAATCAAAACAACTCAATTCCAATTTAGCATCTAGTTGTTTTATAGGAGAACACGGTGATATAATTAAAGATATGTAATAATGCATGAAGATTTGAAGCTGATTAGTCCGATCTATATTGGCACCAGCGTAGGCCCAGTTGTTGAATTTCGAGTTAATCAACAGAAGTGCTGGTTGATCTGAAGTCAGGTTGATCTGAGATCAAATAAAGTATTGAGAGATGAAAAAGAAGTCGCGACAGTGAAACTAAGTAAGACGAAAACATAAAATTGGGTTTTCGATCCAATAAAATGTAATACTGTTGGAAGCAGTTTTTTTTAAGTGAAATGGGTCAACAGAAGAGAAACGCATGACGTGCAATCGCGGACACCTGCCCTCCAATTGACCTCCAATTGACCTCCAACTGACCTCCAATTGACCTCCTACTGACGTCTTACTGTTTCATATTACGTTCGCTCGAGCGAAAGCTGTGTTCTCTGAAGACAGGAGCAGAATATTTTAAGGCTTCCTTCCTCTCGAGTCTCCGACATTCCAATAGTTCTGACAAGCAAAACGCAATAACGGTCAGGTTACTCGGCACTTGAGCGTGTTCGCCAAAAAACAAGAAAGGACACGAGGGCCATTGAGGGGTGGTCTCGCAGTGTTGAGACGAATCGAAGTAGAGTCCGCCATTTTGAGTTAACCTAAGACGACCTGCATGGCGTTGAAATTGAATTCATCATCAGTGATCGTGTGGTCCAACGACATGACGCTTCAGAATCAAAACAGATCTTATGAAAGTTAGTGAAAATTTGCGAGACTATAGTTGATCAGTAAGTAAGTAAGTGCAGAATGGCAAACAATCAGAAATCCACAAAACAGATCTACGTCAATTCGCGTTTAAATCTTTCGAGGTAGTTTACCGCATTTTGTATTATACACTGTGTCCCAATAAATCGAGACCCCTTTTTATAATGTGAATAAAACAGGCAAATCTTAATTGATTTTCAAAATTTTCAAACTGTTTTTATCCTGAGATAATTATCTTACATTGATTCAAATATGAAGTTTCTGGCATGAATATTGACGTCACAATTACGTCATTTGCATCAGAGAATTCATATGTTAAGTACCGAAAAAGTTGTGTTTGGTACTTAACATATGAATTCTCTGATGCAAATGACGTAATTGTGACGTCAATATTCATGCCAGAAACTTCATATTTGAATCAATGTAAGATAATTATCTCAGGATAAAAACAGTTTTAAAATTTTGAAAATCGATTAAGATTTGCCTGTTTTATTTACATTATAAAAAGGGGTCTCGATTTATTGGGACACAGTGTAGATGATAGATATAATATTATGCGACTGATCAAGCAAATGCTCGAATTCAATAGATCTTGACTTTTGAAGAAAAAGACGAAAAAGATGATGATGATGAAGAGGAGGAGGAGAAGGAGGAGGAGGAGGGGGAAGAAGAAGAAGAATAGGAGGAGGAGCAGGAGGAGCAGGAGGAGGAGGAGGAGGAGGAGATCCTTAAAAGTTCAGAGTCTGTAATTTTCTAATTCCGTGTTAGTGACCAGGTGACCTCACTCACCACAATTAAATTAAAGTTGCAATATCGACTCTATAAGGACCAGAGGTAGAATCTTGGTTAATGGTTGTAATTCTTCTTGAAAAGCACAACATCCCAAATAAAATCTTGCATTAGAAGACATAATCTGTGCGAGGATGACCAGAATCCTTGGTATGCGTCCATGAAATTGTGATACTGAATGCAATATAGATCTAAACTATAGAATGTATACAGTTTATATTACAATCAGTATCACAATTTTCATGGACTAATACCATCTACATGTATAGTATGTCTGTTCAGTGCAACTATTCGTGCAGGCGATGACTGCAGTCAGACATGAACCGCCGAGCCACCGCAGTCTCTTTGATGTCTCTCTAATTGTTGCCTGTAGGTAAAGTGAATTCGCTGATGGTAATTTGAAGACTCACATAAATCAGTCGGAGCAGAATGGTCCCACCACGTCTTAGAGAGCAGATCAAACGAGACTTATACATTCTGTGGTAATTCTATACCGGTACAGCGTAATTATTCTGCGCTATATTTCAGTATATACAAGATGCTGCATTCAACGTTGCATGAACATAAGTTCACTGAGTACGATACTCCAACTGTCTGAGTCCACACCGAATATAGGCATATTAAGATCGACTATAATCATATCAGCTTAAAAGGGTCGTGTTCCAGGTACCAGTGGATGCTGATGATTGTGGATACGTGAGCTGAGCCTGGTAAACAGACAGCTTTCGTCTATTCGAAATCAGAATAGGACTATTCGAAATCGCATCATGAAATAATTTTTAGTTTTTTACCTCTCGAAGCAGATTATTGTCTCTGATAACAAAGTAACAGCTACATGTAAATGTTAATAGCAAAGGAAGTCATGCATAGAATGACGTTACAAGCTTCCAGCCATTCTTAAATTCTTGATTGCATTCAAAACACCTCCAAATGAAGACAACCGAACACAGTGTTCCATTGAACGCTTCATCGCCTCCTAACATTTAAACTCATGCCCCACTGTTGTATTTTATTACGCATTATCAACGCATTCATGCTAGCGGCTATGGCTTTTAGCCGGATTAAATCACGGCGCTATAAAAATGTCACTATGTGCCCAATATTGTAGCGTGGTAGGTCTAATAAAAGCAGACATTTACGAGACAGTTGTTCTGACGTGAGAGTGATTATAACTGTTTGACAATTGATGCTTGCCATAATCCACAATCCGTAATCCATACCTAATCCACAATCCAAAGTCCACAACTAATAACCCATGCATCATCCACAGTTCACAATTATTTATAATCCACAATCAATATTGAATTCAATCTATAAGCCATAATAGTTCACAATCGGCTATCCATAATCCACAATTCATAATCCATTTTCTGCTATTCGTAATCCACAATCCATATACTTGAACATGTAATACATGGCCCATATAGTCCACAATCCACAATACGCAATCCACAATACGCACACCCATAGTCATGCGCATAACTTTCATTTCAACCAAAATGCTCGCTCATACCTCGGACAATCGTATGCATTGTGTCAAATCTGTCGACTCTCATTTGATTGCAGATGCTTTGCAACGCGTCGCGACCGATACAGTAACCTACAACAAAATAGAGCAACATAAACATAGACTATGCTATTAGTCATACCGAACAACACTGATCTCGGTCAGTAAGTACTTTTAATATGATATCATGTCCTTGCCAACATAAAAATATTACTGAAGTTATCTTTATTTCGCTCTATAGACGACATTGCAACATGTAGGCCTATAATTCAAGCAATGAAATTCAACTGAAGACTTATCATTGCCATTCATTGGTCTAAATCCGGAAAGACTAAAATCTAAATGTGACACGAAGTTGCATCTTGTCTCTGAAGTCTGAACACTAAGCGAATACGTACAAACATACACTCAGTCAGAAAGGTAGTAGGCCTAGGCCTACTATTGTACGTTGGATAAATTAAAAGTACTTCTTAATTGCTGGAAATTGTTTGCGTCACATGCATTCAACCTAGAGCTCAATATAGTCTATAGACATATATTTCATATTATAAGAATCTAAAATGATACAGTCGTGTCTGCTTTCTACCAGTATAGACATGTTACTGTGCAATATGCCGTCTTTAGACTAGAGATGCATAATATTATTATACAGAATCATCAACATACTTTCTTTGTATTGTATGATGTTCAAGTGTCTGCGGAGTATCACCAGACATTGGTGGCAATGCTCTCGTCTAAAACACAGTCAAAGACACACTACATAGGCATACATGTACAAGTGCTGTTAATACTATAAGAACTAAAACAGCATGAGTCAATTTATACGCACAGGTAAAGAGATGAACAGGTGAATATTTTTTACGGAATTAATGTAAACGGAAGAAGAAGATAATTGAGAACAGAGAGGAGCCGATTGCTGGATGACGAGGAGACAAAAAATAGATGATATTATAAATGTCAGACTGAGGATTAAGAAAAACCATGAAATAGAAGTCAGAGATTAAATGTCAGTTTTCAATTGAGACACAATCTCATTTCCACCAAAGTCAGTTTATTCATTGTGCCTTATACTGCTGTTGTTTCATCGCCACAGAGGTATAGTGGTATACTGTACATGTATTTGTGGGCAATTACTTTGTCTATCTCTCTTACTTGTATACTGAAAAATTATATATATATATATATATATATACAGTATATATTTTCAGTATATGAATACAGAAAAAAATGGAAAGAAAAACAATATATCTCGATGGGTGCAGTATAAATTACTTTTCTTTAGTACCAGTGGCAAGTTTATTCGGTTCAGAATATAGATCTAAATGTTATTTTTACACTGCGAGCACTTCTGCGCCATCGAGCCATAGTTTCTCGTCGGATACATCGCATATAAGACCTGCCAACGCATCTCCTTTATTTAGCCTACATGTATATACGGACCACTTCTTCTGCAAACGAGATAATAAAAAAGGGAACAAACTATAGATCACAAACGCAATACTTATAAGGTCGTCGTCGTCGTTGTCTGAACTACTTGGCAGTAAACTGCTCGCTATGTTTCACTGTTTCACTGTATATAGCCAATCAATTGCAGTGTAATTGCATTGTTTATATAGCTCCAGTTTTTGGAAACCGTCTGAGATGCTAATTCTCTGACGGCACAAACACGATCTCACCAGACCTTAATTTGCCTGCAGTGTACATAAAGCCTACACTTATATACAGTGGCCATTGCGTCGAATGAAGAGATAATGTCTATACAGCATACGGTTCATGGCTTAAGCGGATGTAATTATGTGGATAATGAGCGCGTGCAGCTGTATACACGTATTACCCGCTGACGTAGATCTACGCATGTATAGCAAAAAGGAAATGAACGCATGTGGCTTTTCCTCGGGACAGCAGCGATCTCTTCTTCTTCTTCTTCTTCTTCTTCTTCTTCTTCTTCTTCTTCATCGGCCAATAGATGTTGTCATCGTCGTCGTCATCATCATCGTCGTCGTCATCATCGTCATCATCATCGTCGTCGTCGTCGTCATCATCATCGTCTAGATGTGATGCAAAGCACTTCATATTTAACAGACGTCGTACGCTCGCACTCTTCTTCTTCTTATTCGCCGTGCATATACTTTTTTTATTTGCCTTCCTTCTCATATCTACTGCTTGTCTTTCTCCTCTATAATTTGCTGTGTTGTTGCCGCTGCTGTCTTACTCTGTCTTGCCTTGACACCATCATCATTATCATCTTTTCTTCTTCTTCTTTCTTCTTCTTCTTCTTCTTTTCTTTCTTCTTCTTCTTCTTCTTCTTTTTTTCTTCTTCTTCTTCTCTTCTTCCTCTTCTTCTTCTTTTTCCTCCTCCTCTTCTTTTCTTCTTCTTCTTCTTCTTCTTCTTTTTCTTCTTCTTCTTCTTTTTCTTCTTCTTCTTCTTCTTCTTTTTCTTCTTCTTCTTCTTCTTCTTCTTCTTCTTTTTTTTTCTTCTTCTTCTTCTTCTTCTTCTTCTTCATCTTCTTCTTCTTCTTCTTCTTCTTCTTCTTCTTCTTCTTCTTCTTCTTCTTCTTCTTCTTCTTCCTCTTCTTCTTCTTCTTCTTCTTCTTCTTCTTCATCTTCTTCTTCATCATCTTCTTCTTCTTCTTCTTCTTTTTTTCCTCCTCCTCTTCTTTTTCATCGTCATCGTTTGCCCTTATCACAGATTTTTTGCTTTCTTATGTTCATGCTTCTCCTCTTCATGATTCTCATTTTCTTGCTCGTCATCATGCTATAGTATACTATTAGCTTCTTTATTAACCTGTTTTTAAAATCTACTGCAGTTGCTCATTTCTTCTCTTTGCCTTCTTCCCTCAGCTTTCTATCTTCTCTTTTTATGTCTCATGGTCTACTTCTTAGCTTAGCAAAGTCATCGTGACTCTCGATATACCATCAGACTTTTATTGTGCGTACACATAACCTGTAGTGGATTCTGGAGGTAGGCTATAATTATACATGTACTTTAAGCAAGACATTATGGCAATATAAACTAAAGGATCATTCGTGTTCTGCTCATGGTCCAGTGGAAGCCATCCTAACCAGACAGCGGATATACATGTAGCACTGTGACAAAATTATTAGCCTAAGGTCGTGATTTCATAACTGTTGTGATTACAAAAAAGACTCTTTGGAGCGTTTTGTAAATTAACACCAATTTTAAAACTTTGCATAGGTGATTAATAATGTGATCAATAAATAAGTAAATTTGTATATCGTGGTCAAACAGTTTCTGAATGCTTTATTCAAAATAATTCAATAGCCATTGTTGCGTGAGACCAAAAGTTGCATGGATATCTCATGCGTTGCATCGGTATCACGATCATAAAGGGTTTCAAGATCAGCCACCATAATCATAGCAAGACAAAATAAAATGCGACTTCTTGGTTTCATTGTTATATGCTATAGACAGAAATTGTCGAAATGGAGTAAAAAAATAATGGCAGGTCGATTTCGACTTTTTTTATCGCTGTGGTTGTCATGCGTATTTCCTGAATCAGGCTGAATGCATTGAGAAATAATTTCGCATTAACTTTTATTAGCTAAACTCTGAAAACGAACGACTTTCTCTATTTTCCATTTTTTAACGAATATGCACAGTTTCATGCAAGCTGCATGGTCGAGTCGTTTAGCTGTGATATATAGTCGCTGTTTTCCTAGAAGACGAACGTCTGTTATAGGATATCCCAGTATATATATATGCATACATACATACATACATATATACATACATACACACATACATACATACATACATACATACATACATACATACATACATACATACATACATACATACATACATACATACATACATACATACATACATACATACATACATACATACATACATACATACATACATACATACATACATACATACATACATACATGCATGCATGCATACATACATACATACATGCATACATACATGCATGCATGCATACATACATGCATGCATACATACATACATACATACATGCATGCATGCATACATACATACATACATACATACATACATACATACATACATACATACATACATACATACATACATACATACATACATACATACATACATACATACATACATACATACATACATACATACATACATACATACATACATACATACATACATACATACATACATACATACATACATACATACATACATACATACATACATACATACATACATACATACATACATACATACATACTAACATACATACATACATACATACATACATACATACATACATACATACATACATACATACATACATACATACATACATACATACATACATACATACATACATACATACATACATACATACATGCATGCATGCATGCATACATACATACATACATACATGCATACATACATGCATACATACATACATACATACATACATACATACATACATACATACATACATACATACATACATACATACATATCTGAGTCATGACGAGACCGTTGACTGATGGAGCCATACGCAGTTAGCCATTCACTGGACAAACTATGTATGTACGGTCGTCCGAACTAATTTGTTTTCAAACAACTACAAAGAGCTGCGCTGCAGCATCGGGAGTCGACGACAGGACGAGCCTTTGTTCCTACTACAGCAGCCTAATGGAAGGCTCCGACCCAACGGAGGAGGAGGAGGAGAAGGAGGAGGCCATGCCACAGCATTTCGGTCGGTCGGTCGGTCTGTCGGTCTGTCGGTCGGTCGGTCGGGCGGCGGGCACCTAAATGGCCTCAGCGAGATGTCCTCCATCTGTCCGCCGTTACTATACGGCGCAACGCGACCTCCAACCATTAACCGCGTGTCCTACTGAGTAATGGCGACGGCGGCCAACCTAGAAATATTCCGACGGCGGCGATAGCGGAGAATTCTCAGTGCAAAGCCTTCGCGTATACTCACTGATACTCAGCGCAAACGTAACGACGACGACGACGACAACGACGACAACGACGACAACGACGACAACGACGACGACGACGACGATGATGCTGTCAACATAACCCGATTAGCACCGGACGCCGCCGCCGCCGTCGTCTCCCAAACGTAATTCCACTAATGCGTAGATACAGAGAAGGAGGAGGAGGAGGGGATTCGAATTTGCGTTGTGGCGCGAATCACGGCGACCGACGAGCATCTGCAATGTCCTGCATGCATGCATGGAAGATGATAATAATTATGGTATAATTATATACACGGATAAATATAGTCAGCAAAGACCACACGACACATTTATTGCATTCAGTTTTCTATTATTCCTAAAGATTATATATACGAAGTCATCTGAATATCACGCACACACACACAAACCTACACACACACACCTACACACACACACACACACACACACACACACACACACACACACACACACACACACCTATTATACTTTCATAGAGACAGCAATAACGCGTTTTCGGAAGATGATTGTTTTTAAAAGAAGTGCGCCAGAGCTCAACGTGGCATTTGTCTTCAAGACAATCGCGCACATGTTGGTTGCAAGTATACAGTCAGTTGGCAGATGTTATTCTTAAGAGTGTACACTTTATACAGGATATGAATAATTTCGTGTAGCAAATGCGCTTATGCTTCTTCTGGTCATTGCATTACATCACAAGAGCATCTTTCCCGTGCAAATTATAGGCTATCAGAATCAGAGAGTTTGAAGAGAGCAGACTGCATGCGCAATAGACAGGCGCAGAGTAGGCCATTTCAAAAATGCATGTAAGAAAAATATTTTTAAAAATTGCATGGTGCCCCCCTCCTATGTTGTTCCTAATGTCAAAATATGATTGTATACCAAATTTTAGGTCATTTCATGGTGTTTTGACCCCCGCCCAACGCGATCAACTGATTTAGTTGATAAATCATTGTTTTCCTACACTATAATCATGACGAAAACGTTGCAATAGGCTATAAAGACAGTATATTATACAGAGAAGACAAACTACATATAATTATAGTAGTTTGGTAATAGTGTACACTTTTTATGTCATATCACTTTACTAGAGTAAAGGTTTTATGGAGAAGAAGGTTAATTTCTTTAATGTATCTTTTTGAAAGTTGGGAATTTCGTTGCGTTGATAATCGACCATTTTAAATAAAACTGTTTTTGTGTTTCATCATTGGTAACACTAGTTCAGAAGTCTTGGATAAGTTTCACAGCCCATTCCGACAGATCATTCACCACTTTGACATGCCACACACGTGGATGGATACAGAAATTTTCGAGGGTGCCAGACTTTTTTGACCTTACGTCGGAAAATTTTTCGTTGATCTTTGACACAAAAAAACTGATGCCCTTTTTACGTCATTCGGTCTAAATGTCTTGAAATACCAAATTTTCCTGCCAAGTAGCTGATGACCTTTTTTGGTCATTTAATCAATCAACTGCCTTGGGCATGTATCTTTTTCCAAGCCAATGTTGCAATTAATGATCATCTGTTTTTTAGTCATATCCTACTTTCACCTTTGTCCGCTCCATTGATCAAAAACTTCTTGACACCTGATGGGGGGGAACGTCCTATGGACATTTCTGAATTCTGACGAGGGAATGGCCGGATTGGAACTGGATCCGCCTCTGGCTACACATATGTCTCAGTTTCTTGGTAATTGGGATCATAATATTCATTATGCCATTCACTAACACATTTTCCTAGCCAGTCGGCGCCAATTCCCATGCTGTGAAGCAAGAACCAGGATTTAAACCCAATAAGGGATGATAGCTCTTTAAATTGTGACTCAGAAGAGGAAAAGTTGGATGGCCTCTTTCAAACTCTCTTCGTCTAGGAATTCGGAGCAATGTTCAAGCAATCTGCTGTCGTTCTGAATAGGAGAGTCTGTTTCAAAGTAGAGAGAACACAGCACATTCCTCAGTTAATAGGTATCATAAGTGCTTTTCCATG
Source organism: Lumbricus rubellus (assembly GCA_945859605.1). Classification (NCBI taxonomy): domain Eukaryota; kingdom Metazoa; phylum Annelida; class Clitellata; order Crassiclitellata; family Lumbricidae; genus Lumbricus; species Lumbricus rubellus. Next base: position 46,234,383 of record OX243811.1, on the reverse strand, counting down.
GCTTTTATGTCTGCATTTGCAACTTGTGGATCATGCTTGCAATACTTGTTCAAGTCATGCCATAGCTTGAGATCATTATACGCTGCATCGGCCTCAATGGATGAAGAGCCAGTTTCCAACGTAGAATAGGCACTTCTCTAGATATCATATTTTCTAAGTATAGCCTACCGGGTGGTATGGTATGGATTAAATTACAGGAACTACTTCCTGAGTTGGTACTTTCTCCATATTTTCACTCCTTGCTGCCATGGTTAGTTGATTACAACCTAATAAAGATAATGCAAAAAGTTTACAATTTGCTACCATGTTGTCAATGTCCGTTTTGAACATAAAACTACTTTTGAGGTGGGCGGGGGTCAAAACATGGCCTACAGACCTGAAAATTTGCAGGCAATTATGTTTCAGTAATAGAAACAATATGGCAGGGGGGCACAAGTAACATTCTAAAAAATATTTTTTTGAAATGACCTAGCGCAGAGGCACATGCATGCAGAAGAATAATGAACACGGTGAACAGTATAATAATAATTAGGTTTTTGTTCTTCTATAATAGTCAGTGATCCGTAGCTGAAGTTGAGGGATGATCACGAGCTTAACAAACGCTGTCATGAATCATGATACAATCACGTCTCTTCTGCACGACTTACCTTCCTAATTCCCATACAGGCTGCTAAACACATCACTTGCGATATTATGATTCAAACGTTCATGTCATGCTCATGTTACATGTGTAAGTGTTTGAGATGAGACCGAATGTTACATGTATGTGAAAAGGTCGACATTAACGTCAACTCATCGCAACATACGCAAAGGGCGAAAAGAAACGGAAACTTGTTCTTGAGTATACGCACACTTTTTGGAGTGTAATTGCATGCGTCTGTATAGAAGAAGATTCTAATCAAATGAACGGTGGTTGAACTGAGCAGTGAACAGTGAACAGTAGGCCCAAACATTGAACAGTTAACAGTGAACAGTGAACAGTAGGCCCAAACATTGAACAGTGAACAGTGAACAGTAGGCCCAAACATTGAACAGTGAACAGTGAACAGTGAACGGTGAACATTGAACAGTGAACATTGAACAGTGAACAGTGAACAGAGCAGACGTCTCGAAAGCTCTGCTTTAGACCGACGACATTCAGCGCAGAACCATGCATTCTTATTTGTCTATTATGTGTGCAGCTTCAGTGGTGCATGAGTTTGATGCTAATAGAAATCGGATAAGATCCAGATTTGAGATTAAAAGCTCCAGATCGATGGTTGACATTGCGCTTAGGTTGTGAAACATTGCAGCGTAGGGCCTGTAAAAACGAACCCGTCAAATTGTTGAGGACAGAAGGAGGAGGATTAGAAAAAAGAGGTAGAGAAGGAGGAGGGAACATGAGGAGGAGAAGGAAGGGAGGAAGAGGTAGAGAATGAGGGAAAGAGGAGGATAAGGAGAAGGAGGGAACTGAAGGAGGAGAAGGAAGAGGAAGAAGATGTAGAGAAGGAAGAGGGAACAGGATGAGGAGAAGAAGGAAGAGGAGGAACAGGAGGAGAAGGAGGAGAGGAAGGAAGAGAAGAAAGAGGTAGAGAAGGAGGGAAAGAGAAGCATGAAGAGCAGAGAAGAGGAGGTGGAGTAGGAAGAAGAATTGAGGAAAGGAGGAGAGGTAGAGGAGGATAAAGAAGAGGAATAGGAGGAGGAGGAGGAGAAGAATAAGAATGATATAAGAACAATCGTTGAGAAAAATCAGAATGATGATTGAATGGACAATTTCACCTTCAGTCGACGACGGCCAACACACGGTCGTCGTCATCATCGCTCAATAGAGACTCCTCAGTCTCTTATCATCAACCGATGAGGACAAGACTTCGTATGGCTACTGCTGCTGCTGCTGCTACTGCTGCTGCTGCTGCTGCTGCTGCTGCTGTGAATTGGTGATAAGAACAAGCGACGACGACGACGACAACGACGAGTCCTAATTGCGCTGCTTTCGATTTAATTAGTGGCCTATGTATATACAGGGCAAGCGAGGATCAACTCAGTTTGCTCTCTTTCATTGTCATCATCATCATCATCGTCATCATCTTCATCATCATCATCATCATCGTCATCATCATCGTCATCACCATAATCATCATCGTCGTCGTCACTGTCATCGTCATCATTATCGTCATCATCATCGTCATCACTATAATCATCATCGTCGTCGTCATTGTCATCGTCATCGTCATCGTCATCATCATGGTCATCCCAATAATCATCGCCATCGTCATCGTCGTCATCATCGATGTCGTCATCATCATCATAATCATCAACATCGTCATCATCATCTTCATTATCCGTATTCCACAAACGATGACATCAGCAAATTACGACGACCTCCGTATAATTTTTTATTCCATCGATCAGAACAAAGCTCTGCGGTTCAATGACTTTGGTCGTTTCAGAAGGTTGCTGACGTCAGGCTATAGACTCCGTTTCATGGTCCAGTAAACACCAAACTAATTGAACCGTAGCGTTTAGTTCTGATGATCGATGTAATACAATTTTTGAAGTCATCGTAATCTATGTGCGCAGGCTGGGTCCAACATTTTGAAGGAAGTTGAAAAGAAGTATAACCCTTTCTATAATGCCTTAGAACTTTTACTTTAATCGGTGCTATTGTGATGTTTTCGTTGTACTTTCGCAAGAGGGTGATCAGGTTTCAGTGGCATTCAGCACGGAGTCAGATACAATGTGGCGATGCCAGACGGTGGACTGTTACAGTAGTCAAGGCAACGTGCGATGAAGTTTGAAGGAGTCAGCAGTTGGTTATAATACGCACATACTAATGTCCGTTGACTAAATATCAAATGGAGACATCAAGTTCATCCGACGATTTACGATAGAACCATCAAGTTCAAAATCTCGATGAGCAAAATTTCATGAAACTGTTGGCGCTTACAACCGACTCAACCCCTGTTATGCGCGCGCGCTGGTTTGCTATAGGGTACGTAGTGATATAATGCGTAAGTATTTATATAAGCTTACATGTAGGGGAAGACGGGGTAATTTCGGCCATTTTTCTAATTTTTTTAATAAATTGCAAATGGTTGACTGCTAAAATTAAACAAAATTACAACTAAAAAAAGAGATAGGGACAATATACTGCAAGGTTACTTTTTGGGATTGAGAAAAATATTAGCTGGGGAAAAAATTATTTTAAAAGTGAATTTTTGGCCGGATTTACCCCGGCATACGGGTAAATTCGGCCAGCACAGCTAAATTGATTTTCACAACCAACCGGACGAGATAATAGTGCACAAATGTATTAGGCCAGTGGTTCTCAAAGTGGTGGTCCGCGGACCAGTGCCGGTCCGCGGAGTCCTGTTCGCCGGTCCGTGAAGAAGTCTGAGAGTGAAAAATAAATTCTAATTATTAATTTATAGGCCTATAGGCTATTTAAAATTGTAAAATTATTAAAATTGCTGTTAAAAATTCATTCAAAATTCTGTCTCAAACTTTAAAAATACATTACCAGCGCCTTATTTTAACTTGCCGAATGGCTGTATAAACAATTTTTATTAATTAAAAATCCCTAATTATAAATAACCCTATGATTAGTTTTTTATACTATATATAGTTCGCTTTTGTTTGTGCTTGCCATTAAAGTTAACGGTCCGCGAGCTTCCCAAATAAATTATTGCCGGTCCACGGCCTGCAGAAGTTTGAGAACCACTGTATTAGGCGATATCACTGAAGCGCTAATATGAAGTAACACAAAAGTTTTTATTATTATCTTTAAAATATTTTTTTTATATAACGATTGGCCTTTCCTGGACTTCTTTCGTCCAGTTGCATGCTTGCCTTTCTTCTGGGAATTTCTTGACATATAATTTAGAGCACCAAATGACGCAATATAATTATATTTTAAATTAAAACTGAGTATATTGGTGAAAATTATAAAGTCACTATATTAACATTGGCACTATGTACCATTTCTAACATCTCGGGGTAAATCCGTCCACATGGCCGAATTTACCCCCGACCCATCCACCCTCCATAATAGCCGTAACAAAAAGGGCCGCTATTTTGGACAATCGATTTGGATAACCAATGTGACAAAAAATATTGTGGTTTGCAGAATTAAAAAGCAAATAACCGACATTTGAACCAGAATACCTTCATTTCTTAGCTGTTATTGGAGACAGCATAGAGAAGTCGATTTGGCTCGAACTCGTTTTTTTCGCTTTTAGCGAATTATACTCACATAAAAACAAAACTATCTCGATAAACATACGTAATATGATATTGTAAACTAGATGGTAGCATTGAAATCTTCCCTTGCCCTCTGGTTCTCTTGAAATCGCCCTGGCCGAATTTACCCCGTGGCCGGTATTACCCCGTCTTCCCCTACGTATCAAGGCCGTAGCTAAGGGTTGTTTTATTGGGTGTTTGAACAATCTCCGAAGTTAAATAATGTAAAAATGAAATAATGAATAATGCATTTTTTAGCACATGATGTAAGAACTACATGTATGATGTGTAATGTATTGGCCGTCAAGAACCAGCTATGACAACTCACGATGCTTCTGAAACCCCTTAGGCTTAGTCATCTGATGCAGTTGCGTGTGCGCTTGCAAACGGTCGAGATAACAAACCCCCTCAATAAAATCCTTTGCCTTGCTACGTATGATTATTATTGATATGCATTGGGCAATGGGCATGCATTTATATAATTATGCGGTTTAGTCACACTCACATACAACAATGTCATACATATTCATATATTATGATACAACAATGTCATACATAATTACATATTCATATAATTATTATGAGTAAATATTCATTCCTTGACGTTCAGTCGCATGTACGTCACTCTAGGTTAATATTGTCTGGGATCATAGGGACATGGGTGTGCATATGCATTTCATCCGATCATATAAATAGCTTTATTAGACGACGCTATACACGTCTGTGAGTATGTCTGTGAGTATGCATGTGGTGAGTGCTGAGAAGGTGGTTAAGTACACGAATGCCGCCGACCAGACAGGACTTCCGTAAGGAACGCTCGATTTTGTACTCGTGGTCTCATGATCTCGTGATCTCATGATCTCATGGTCTCATGATCTCGTGATCTCATGATCTCATGATCTGGTGCTGGCAGCAATTGGCGCAGCATAAATCATCATCGTTCTCGAATCCAATACATGCAGATAGACATGGCAGACAGACAGACAGGCAGACAGACAGGCAGACAGACAGGCAGACAGACAGACAAACAGACGGACGCAAAGACAGACGGAAAGACAGACGACCAGACAGACAAACAGACAAACAGAAAGACAGACAGATGGACATACAGACGGACGGACAGACAGACGAACAGACAGACAAACATATGGACGGAAAGACAGACAGACGGAATGACGGAGGACAGACAGACAGACGAATAGACAGACAGACAGACAGAAGACGGACGGACGGATAGACAGACAGACGAATAGACAGACAGACGGATTGACGGAAAGACAGATGGACAAACAGACAGACAAACATACGGACGAAAAGACAGACAGACGGATTGACGGAAGATGGACAGACAGATGAATAGACAGACAGACAGAAGACAGACGGATAGACAGACGGAAGGATGGACGGACGTGGGGCATCGTGGCCCCGTCGTCGTCGTCGTCGTCGTCGCTTCCCATGCATGCATGTACTTAATGTCAAGTTTCGTCAAAAGCGCAAACACTGCGGGTCAATAAAGTCAATAGGAGATGTCGCCGTAACTGCAGACCAATATATTTGTGCGTACAGTACACATGTTTGTGAGTACACACGCATTTGTCAGAAATAAGAATATACAAATGCAAATATCATGTATTCTATATATAAAAACATAGGCTATGCATGCTGTGGATGATGATGCTATGCATGTATTTGTTGGGTCGTTGGCACCGAAATCCAGCGAGAGGGAATTAAGCTGATCTTGACGGAGATAGTGGACACTGCATGTGTTTTGATTCTAAGATGGCAGATAACATGTTCCACTGTTATCTTTGACACGACATGTGAAATTAATTATTAGTAATAAGCAATCGGTGCCAATTCAAACCGTTTTAAGCCATTGTTGAATCGAATCATTCAAAGTTTCAGTCACATGAAACATGCATTGCTAAAACTCTGAAAAGCGCGTCTCCTTTGACATGGCGAATGAAACGTTGGGTAGAATATAATTATGGACCGGTGTACAATGTACATTATTTAAGTCATTGTGGTAATTACGATGATCAAGTTCTGATTTCAGCATCATCCAAACCATGCATACAGATGCATGACGTTATTATTGTTGAGAAATATCACTCAACTGCACAATCAGCCCTGCCTATAATTATTATAAAAGCCATATTTTGGGTTGAGTCATTGAGGACATTCGACTTACAAACTTCATGGTTTCCTTGATGATGTCTGAGTATATCTTCTAAAACCACGCTGTTGACAGCAGAGCAACTAATGATAAATCGTACACGCGGTACATTATATAGTTGAAACCTGAAATGGCGCTATATAAATTCATGTGATTGATTGATTGATTGATTGAATTATGTGATTGTATATTGACCGAAGGATCGATCACATAGGCCATTATAGGCTATATTTGAGGAGACATTGCAAAATGACGATTTTATGCGTCAAATCGATTTATGGAGAGAACGTGAAGTGCCATTAGCGCGGCCATTCCGTGAAAGTAGGCCTACTAAACTATGCAATAATATGCATGCCACTAATGTGCTGCATTTAACTATACTATGCAGAGATATTATAGATTCGAATGCGAGGTGTGTATACCTGTTTTCAACGAGATAGAAATCCCTGTATTGTTCGTAGCACGTGCCCTTTGTGCTGATGTCATTCGAGCGTATGATGACATCACCAACAGACGGCTGGTACCAACGTCCCCACCACTGCCGAGGGAACTCACAGTCACTTCGGATGAGCTCTGTAAATGTACAAGAAAGACAAAGCGCCGACATGATGATGCATATACTCGCACTTCAGTGAGTAGTCACAGAAGACAATTCTGGTGCATACAGGTGATATTAGATATCGCGATATAGACACTATGCCGTATAGTCTGAAGATCGGACAGCGAGAAACCTTCAATTGAAAAATCCTGAAACTTAAACGACGCACTTTGTCCTAATGTAGTATTATGTTACATCTTAATTCGAAGGCTAATGCCTTCATGCAGACCTATGGCTACGTATTGAGCATGTGAAAAGTTGAAACTATAGAACGAGTTTTGAAAGAGTTTCACAGAGTCTATAGGCTATAGATCTACTGTTAGAAATGAAGGAACCAAAGACACAAAAGGAAAAATATGTCGCGGGTTTATGTAGAGTATTAGAGCTAACCCAAAGATTTAGGATTTTAGGTTCTTTCTTACTATTACCACAAGTCTGAATTGTACATAATAAACCCTGATATACTATTTTTTAAATCCATATTGGGCAAATACTTATAAACTTAGACTAAGTATACATGTATATGGTATACGGTACGTCACTAATATAAGTAATTAGGCCTATATAATGCAACATTGCTTTCCTGGCATGACATTTTCTGCCACTGCGCGTGATTTGGGTGTGACCTTGGACCAGGAATTGACCCTTTCTGCTCACGTGAGGAATGTATGTCGGACGTGCTTCTACCATCTTCGTCAGATTCGCTCGGTGCATCGCTCTATTACAACCAAAGCCGTCACTACTCTGCATGATGCATGCATTTATATGCACGAGAGTTGACTATGGTAGTGCCATCTATGCGGGCTTGACCCCTTCACGCATTAATAAGTTACAATCTGTCCTTAATGCACCGGCTCGCCTGATTGGCGGCATACCAAAATTTGGGCATACATGTATATCAAGTTTTATACGGGAAGAACTGCACTGGTTGCCTATGCAAAAACGTATTGAGTTTAAGATTCTAATGCTCATGCGTAATTGCCTAACAGGCCAAGCTCCTATCTATCTTATGGAACTTTGTGTGCCTGTGCTATCCATTCCAGGCCGTAGATTTCTTCGCTCTGCAACGCATGGTGACCTGGTTGTTCCTATGGCTCGATCTTCCACAGTGTGCTGCATAGAAGCTTTGCTATGGTCTGTCTTTCCGGAATAAGTTACCTATATTAGTCTCCGTAATGAACTTCTTTGTCTTTTTTTCCACTTTTCCACAAGCATTTGACAACCATTCTCTTTGATTATGGTTTGGTGTCAGGTCGGGAGCGCCTCTGAGGAGTTCTCTTGAAGTGGCGCTATATAAATGTACGATTACAATTACAATAATATGTATATATTATATGCATACACCCAGCAATCCTATTGTTGATGGTGATTGCGTGTATATACATGTATGTGATATATATATATATATAGGCCTATATATATATGGGGGTGAGCAAACAAGGGTGAGGAAGGGCGATCTTTATAGCGTAGAGGGATATCAAAACCAATGGCCTCATGATGGTATATGCGAGATGATTCTAGGTAGAGCAGGTATAGTGGTTTGTTTATTACACATCTATTTTGTCTCTAAGAAGTGCTGGCCCCTTTCCCCTCTGCAGCATGTGGCACAGCAGCTGAACAGACCCGACGACGTCACTACAGCAGCAGCAGCAGCAGCAGCAGCAGCAGCAACCTTTTAGGTGCTAAGGCCTAAGTAGGAGCTGTTCAGTACTTAGCCGTGATGAATACACGAATATAAAAACGCCTCCTCCGAAGAATATAGCAACTGGAAAACGTCAAGGAGGAGGAGGAGGCGGCGGCGGAGGAGAAGGTGGAGAAAGAGGAGGAGGAAGAGGAGGAAGAGGAGGAGGAGGAGATGGAGGAGGAGGAGGAGGAGCAGGAGCAGGAGGAAGAATATATTGGCTGACTGGGTGCCTCAATAATTTCACGGAAGACTAGACATGATTGGACTGGGTCTATAAAAATTTCTCGATAGGTCAAAGCTGTGACGCCATGAGTGACCACAATTGCTTTATTTAGCGACTGCATGTGCAGCAGAGGCTGGTTATTAATTAATCTTGCTGCATGCTGAAGGGTGTCAGAGGTGTCAGTGGTGTCTACGGAGTGGGGGTAGGACTCCATGATTAGCACTGCACCATCCGTGACTGCGACGTCCGTTGGGGTCACACTGCATGGTCCATTAATAGGGGCAATCACCTGTTGTTATTAGTTTATTAGTGGCACAGAGCAGTCCCCCCCCCCCCATACGAGGAAAAACGAACATCGCTTAATTCTATAGACTGTATGCAGTGTACGGATCATTACTCTT
>OX243811.1:46163857-46224883 GCA_945859605.1 Lumbricus rubellus | reverse complement strand
ATTTCAGTGCATTCTGTGTGCTCTATGTCTCTCTCTGTCTCTCTCTGTCTGTCTCTCTCTCACTCTCTCTGTCTGTCCGTCTGTCCGTACGTCTGTATGTCTCTCTATATATATACATACATATTGTAGCGGACCAGGGGTTGGGCGAAAACACCAGGAGCCGAGTACCAACCCCAGTCGTCAAGGTACCCTCAGTCAGTCCGCGCAGTACGGCCTTGGCTGTAGACCAAGGACTAGCCGGCTAGGCTTAAACACGTTTATTGAAGAAACCACGATGATCATATAGAGTTCACAGCAAAGTCAATAGGCGATTTATGTAGCGCCACTGTTCAGAATGTCAGTTCACAGCAATCGCTATAGCACTTCAAGAACGAACTGTTTGCGTCAATTTCTACAGCGCTGGAATCAGAGTCCGTGCGTCGATGCAGCCGTTTATGTAGCGCCAGAGTTCGTGCGTCGATGCAGCAGTTTATATAGCGCCAGAGTTCGCCGTCGGCAGAGCTCACAGCAGGCAATGACGCCTGCGTGAATGGACGGAGTAGATACGAAGCGTTCAGGAGTCGAACCGGCGTCGTTAGGCACAGCAGGCAACAACGCCTGCGTGAATGGACGGAGCAGACCCGCGGTGGTCAGGATTCGAACCGGCGTCGTCAGGTTCCAGTGACTTCTGTAGCGCCAGTACAACGGACCCAGTAGCAAGCGAGTTTCGTCGTCGGAAGCGATCACAGCAGGCAATGACGCCTGCGGGAGTGGACGGAGTAGACACGAAGCGTTCAGGAATCGAACCGGCGTCGTCAGGCTCCACCAGCCGTTGACCGCCGTCGAAGGCAGGACGGACCTCGTATCCGTCCCTGCAGCACCAACTGCAGACCGTCGTCGAAGGCAGGGAAGACCGTCGTCCCGGTCCCTGCAGCACCAGGAGTTGAACCGTCGTCGTAACAGCTTCGTCCGTCAGCTAGGTTGCGGTAGTCGGAAACCGCAACCCCAGTCACGTAGAGGAACACCTGAAGAGGCCGATTGTTCGAGCTCGAGGCACAGATTCAGGATCCCTCTACAATAGTATCACTCAACAAGCGTTTTACCGCTCATCAAGCCAGATCATCAGCCAGCTACTACGCGTTTTACCGCGTTCTTCACCAGGCCATTCGTCTGCATCGAAGCACGGACAGAACCTCTCTTATATACACTGCCAGCGTAGGCCGGGCAGGAGCTTAGCCTAGCAATGGCTGGCCTAAGGGGGCGGCAATGTCTGAGCCAGCAATGGCTGAGCCGGCAATGGCTGGCCTAAGGGGGCGGCAATGTCTGAGCTAGCAATGGCTGAGCCGGCAATGGCTGGCCTAAGGGGGCGGCAATGTCTGAGCTAGCAATGGCTGAGCCGGCAATGGCTGGCCTAAGGGGGCGGCAATGGCTGAGCTAGCAATGGCTGAGCCGGCAATGGCTGACCTAAGGGGGCGGCAATGGCTGAGCTAGCAATGGCTGAGCCGGCAATGGCTGGGCTAGCAATGGCTGAGCCGGCAATGGCTGAGTCAGCAATGGCTGAGTCAGCAATGGCTGACCAACAGGCAAAGACAAGCAGACGGACAGGCAAGCAGACAGCAGCAGCAGCAAGCAAGCAAACAGCCCGTAGCAATATTTCAACACCCCCCCCTAACGAAAAATACCTCGGTCTCCGAGGAGCAACACCGGGGAAGGGGAGAGCAATGCCATTAATAAACGATACATGAAATGCTTAAACTTGTGGTCAACGAAACAAGTAAAAACGTACATTTACGTAGCGCATTTTAATGTACTTAGCGCCACGTAAACCAATAATACCCGTCAACGGTGAATTAGGAATTAACAGACAGCTGTGGTCCTATAAGGATAGACCACAGAACGGCACCGGACGATACGGATATCATATAATGACAACAATTTCAATATGTGCAATTTACAAAATGAGCCTACATCTAACATTTTGAGGTAAACGGCAGCGTAACAAACAGGTCCCAGATCTACCTGAACAAATAAGGCAGACAGTATTATCGTTTGGTAAATAGAAGTCGCGAATCGAACCAACCGACATTGACAATAATCGCAATAATAAATCAGACAAGCGACATAAACTCAGACTGCGTGATCAAAATGAAACAGAAAAATACCGTACTGGTTTCACAAACCCGGACAATTAAGTCCAGTACGCGATGAAATTGTGCCACATAGTGGTCCACAATCCACAATATTTCTTTTTCTCTTCGGGTACGAAGTGCAAGTCGTGCACAACCCCCGTTATCTTCTTTTTTTTTTCGTCGGGTGCGAAGTGCCGTTTGTGCACAACCCCCGTTCTCTTCTCTTTTTTTCTGTTTCGGGTGCGAAGTGCCGTTTGCGCACAACCCCCTTTTTTTCCTTTTTTTTTTTTTTTTTTTTTTTTTTTTTTTTTTGAAGCAGCGATGTCCATGATTGCGAGTAGTTATGCAAAACAATCAGTGAAAATTAAAAATGATAGCCAGGCACGGCTGAAAATAATAAAAAAAAAAACAGAGGCCAGGCACGGCTTGTATAAGCAGAGCAAAACACACTAGCCACACAAGAATTTAAAGCACAATTTTAACCTAAAACCCTAAACCATCAATTTGCACAGAGCCACCTACGAGAGACTGTCCTCTAAACACATTAATTCCTGCTCTGGCACCAATATCAAAAACGATCAAAATGTAAACATAGCGTGACCTATTTACTGATCTATCAAAGCGAAGCCTGCATGCAAATAATCGCAAATAATTGTGCGATTAATTAAGCGATTAACAACAGAATCTCATGCAGCTAACCACGAATAACCACACGATTAATCAACCGATTTACACGAAGCATTAGGCCTATAACAGTCCATCTGGGGGCAGGTAAAAATTAATAATAATACTGCATTTCTACAATAGAACTGCTCATAAAAATGGTGCTTTTCACAAGGAAAATGTTTCTTCTTCACAAAATAAAAACGAAATGGTTCCTGTTTACCAAAAAGAAGATTCATAAAAAGAAAAAGGGTTCTTTTCACAATTTAAAATAACGGAGCACTCCACAATAAAAGCGCTTCCTTTCCATAATAAAAATAACGGTGCACTCCACAATAAAAGCGTTTTCTTTACACAAGAAAAATAACGGTGCACTCCACAATAAAAGCGCTTCTTTTCCATAATAAAAATGAAAATGTTTCTTTTTCAATAAAAAATTAGGCTTTTCACCAAAAAAATGCGTCTTTTCCCCATTACAATTTTCCTCGTTAATTGAAATGAAAAATCTCCTTTTTGCAATAAAAAGACTGTTTTTAATCAAAAATTGATTCCTTTAACATCGTGTACTCGGAACATCCTGAGCGTGTAGACAATTACTTGCGCGTCGCAGATGAAGAACTGCGCGCAGACAAGAGCGCACACAGATGCGGAACCTGTGCGCCATCGCTCGCGGAACCGAGCGCCGTCTACTGGAACCGGACTGGTCGACGAGTGGAGCGCCGAGGTCGACCGGGACCGGCACTCGCTTCGTCGGAGTTTTCGTCGTGCAAACTTTCTTCGGTTCCAGACGCTCTGTTCTTTGATTGATCAACCGCCGGAAGGGCTGCGCCGTTGATGACTCCACCATGTCGATCTCTGGAAGTTGCTCGCTCCGCAGTCGGCTCGCTCCACTCCCCTTTCGTTCTCCCGTAGCAGTGGCGAAGTTTATCAACGTGTGATACGAAGGGCTTGGACTTCAGCGACTTTTGGAGAAGGTAGTTGACGGGACCGCACGCCCGCACAATCCGGAATGGACCCGTGAAGTTACGTTGAAACTTCGGGCTGCGTCCGACGAACTTCCGTGGGCTGAAGTAGTAGACCCAGTCACCTTCCTCGAACTTTGCAGGGCGCACTCGCAAGTCGTAGTTGTGCTTGCGTCTCTCGGCGCTCTTCTTGAGGCTTTTCCGCGCAGTGCCGTACGCCTTCTCGAATTTCTCCGCCAGATCGGCCACGTAGGTCGAATAGGTGAGTCCACCCTCGTCGGTTCCTTCGGGCGGTCCATAAACGAGGTCCAGCGGTGCCCGGTTCTCTTTTCCGAAGACCAGGTAGTTTGGCGAGAAACCCGTCACGTCGTGGATTGAGGCGCGGTAGGCTGCCGCCACGTATGGGAGATGCTCGTCCCAGTCTCGTTGATTTTCGCTCACCACTTTTCCCAACATCGAGTTGAGCGTTCGGTGGTACCTCTCAATCATACCGTTGCTCTGCGGTCGATAGCTCGACGTTCGAACTTTGTCCACCTCCAAGAGTCGACACATTTCCTGGAACACATGTCCCTCGAAGTTCCTCCCTTGGTCCGTCAGAATCTGGAGCGGCGCCCCATAACGGACGACGATCGTTTCCACTAACGCCTTGGCCACCGTGGTTGCCTCCTGATTGGCCATCGGAACAGCTTCGGCGAACTTTGAGAAGTTGTCCATCATGGTCAGAATGTAGACGTTCCCCTTCTTGCTTCTCGGATGCGGGCCCGTAACGTCCACGCTCACTCGCTCCCACGGCTCTCCACAGGTCACGGGCTGCAGTGGGCCTTGTCTTTGCGGCGCGCCCCGTCGGTACCGGCAGCATCCGTCGCAGTGTCGACAGAACCTCTTCACGTCTCCGGACCATCCAACCCAATAGGCACGTCTTCGAACCTGCCATCGAGTTCGGCGAACGCCCAGATGTCCACCTGTCACGCCAGTATGCGCCAGCCTCAAGTAGTCTTCTCGAAGATTCTTTGGCACGAGTACTTGCTCCAATTCGTCCGGCGTCCGTCGGTAGATTACGTCGTCTTTCACGTACAACGCGTCCCGCTGGTGCCAATAGACCTTAACGGCCTCTTCCTCCTGCAGAATTTCTTGCAGGCTCGGCACCCCTTCGCTCAGCCAGGATCTCACCAGGCTTAAGACGGAGTCTTCTTTCTGCGATTTCCCGATGTCAGTCGTGCCGTCATTCTCCGTTGAGATCTCGATTACCTCTCGCACGAAGTGGTCCGTTACATCGGCTTCCTCCCAATGACACTGTCGGCACGGCTTTCTGGACAAGGCGTCGGCGTTTCCATGCTTGCGTCCAGGTCGATGCAGTATGACGAAGTCAAACTCGGCTAACTTCTCTAGCCATCGTCCTTGTTGACCAATCGGGTCCGGAGTGTGCTGCAGCCATCTCAACGCGGCGTGGTCCGTTCTGAGGGTAAACTGCCTACCCAAGAGGTACTGACGAAAGACTTGGGTGAAGTTTACCACGGCCAGCAATTCCTTTCGGGTAACGCAGTAATTGCGCTCGGCCGCAGAAAACAACCGACTACCATATGCAATCACCCGTTCTTCGCCGTCGATATTCTGGGAAAGTACCCCACCAATTCCGACGTCAGAGGCATCGCAGTCCAGAGTGTAAGCAGCGTCATCAACCGGTAGACTAAGTACAGGAGCCATGGTCAGCGCTTCCTTCAATCGGTCGAAAGCATCCTGGCAGTCGTCTCCCCACAGAAAAGGCTGGTCCTTCCTCGTCAAAGCAAACAAAGGAGCGGCGACCAAAGAGAAACCCCGAATGAATTTACGGTAATAGGAGCACAATCCTACAAAAGCCCGTACCTCCTTTAAGCATCTGGGCGTAAGCCACTCGGTTACCGCCTGTACTTTGGATGGATCGACAGATATCCCGTCAGCAGTCACTATATGTCCAAGAAAGGATACCGTGCGTCTGAACAGATGGCATTTGCTAGGCTTCAATTTCAAATTAGCATCTTTAAGCCTCGCGAAAACTTGACCCAATCTGTCCAAGTGCTGTTCCGCAGTACTGCTGAAGATTATTACATCGTCCAAGTACACCAGACATAATTCAAAGTTCAACCCAGAGAAAACGATATCCATAAGCCGCTGGAAGGTAGCCGGGGCGTTACATAAGCCGAAAGGCATGACCCGCCACCGAAAAGTCCCTCGCCGAGTGATAAAAGCAGTCTTATCGGAGTCACCTGGATTCATCATGACCTGATGGTACCCGCTGCGCAAGTCCAAAGTGCTGAACCACCCAGCGCCCGACAAAGCATCAAGACAGGCATCAATTCTAGGAAGAGGGTAAGAATCTTTCCGAGTCAAATTGTTCAGTTTCCGGTAATCAATGCAAAATCTCAAAGAACCGTCTTTTTTCTTAGCGAGGACCACATTAGCTGCCCACTCGCTAACAGCAGGTTCAACCACACCAGTAGCCAACATTTGGTCCAGTTGTGCGTCAATAGCAGCCTGATATGGAAGCGGTTGTCTACGCAAAGGTTGTCTCACCGGACGAGAGTCCCCAGTATCAATTCGATGCTGAGAAATCATAGTCCTCCCCAAGTCATGGTCAGTGGTCGAGAAAATACATTCATATTCGACCAATAAGTCCTTCAGTCGTTCCTTCACATCGGCCGGAATATCCTCAGAGATTTCGTCCATTAGCTTTCCGACCAAAGAGTCGTCGTCAGCAGTACCCGTCTGTCTCTCGTTATCTTCCTCCACCTTTACGGGGTGTAAGTCTCCTAACAGTTGGTTAGTTGTCAACAGGGCAGGCTGTTCATTCAAGTTCACCACACGAATAAAAGCATTATCAGCATCGTCACCCAACACAACTCTGGCAACATGCAACCCAGGCTGGATCTCTTTAGACTCAGTCATCCAGGCTTGTGCGGAGGTCGTCAAATCACGATACTGAGTTTTACACGGTATATCACATTGAGAACGAGGAAGAACAGTTGTCTCGTCGGCAACCATAACCCTGCGACACCAAAGCGAGCCGTTGCCCTTAACCAAAGGAATGCGGCGTCGACCAATAAAAAGTGCACCCTGTCCAAAACCTAAGCGACAACGATGCTGCCTCAGCCAATCCATGCCAAGCATTGGTTCACCAATTTGATCAGAGACAAGAAAACTAGTGTCGATAGAAAACCCTCTAGAAATCTTAATCGGAGCATCAATCTGACCCAAGACTCTA
Organism: Lumbricus rubellus; assembly: GCA_945859605.1. Taxonomy (NCBI): domain Eukaryota; kingdom Metazoa; phylum Annelida; class Clitellata; order Crassiclitellata; family Lumbricidae; genus Lumbricus; species Lumbricus rubellus. The sequence goes on along the minus strand of OX243811.1, from coordinate 46,217,912 downwards.
ATCTGCGTGCCATTAGCAGCCAAAAGAATGCGATTACTAGGCTGGAGCGGCAAACCATCAACATCAGCAGAGGGAACCAGGCTTACCTCCGACCCAGTGTCCACTAGGCAAGTTCTTTGCTGTCCGTTGATCGTTCCACGGATGTAGATTGCGTTGTTTGTCACACCCGATGCTCGGTCCCTCGTTGTATGGTTCGTGACGGTTGTTCCGTTCGATTCAGACGTCGGTGGGTCCGAGGTGCGTGCGTCGTCACTTCGGTTGGAGAATTGTTGGCGCTGGCGACACCGGCGAGCCACGTGGCCCACCTGTCCACAGCTGAAGCAGGTTATCCCGCGTCCGGGACCACCTGAAGCGTTTCCTCGGGGCGGAGACGGAGGAGTAGGAACGGTAGATGGAACCGTCCGTGGAGCAGTCGGTTCAGCGTCGAAACTCGTCCGATGCGAGCTTCGGAGTTCGTCCAGCTGTCGGCAGATCCTCCCTTCCATGTCCTGTTGCCACTTACGTTGCGAGGCGAAAAAGCTGTCCAGTTGAGACTGGAGCTGTCCACCGGCGTCGACTTCTTGAGACCCTCGCACTCGGTTGGCAGGTCTCCGACGATCTTCCATGTCCGACGTCTGTTGATACGCGGACAGGCGTAGAGCGGTTCGATACGCCTCGTCGATGGTCTTCGGTTCCCGTTCTCTCACCTTGAGAGACAGCTCCCGGTCGCGGATTGCTTCCAGGAAAGCGTCCTTCGCGAGAATTTCCGTCGTTTCGTTGGACGGGACCGGGTAGGCAAGGACGACGAGTCTCCGGATGTCGTGCAGCAAGTCGCCGAGAGTTTCGTCTGCTCTCTGCCGACGGTAGTAGAGCTGCGCTCGGAAGGTCTCAGCCTGACCCTCCGATCCATACCGCTGGCGTAGTCTCTCAACGAGCTGTTCGTACGTGACCTCGGTGCTGGCTCCGAAGTCCCAAAGCAGCTGCGTTGCTGCTTTTTCCAAGGAGCAACGAAGGAAGTCGACTTTATCGGCTGCAGTCCATCGGTTGTGCCTTGCGCACACGTCGAATTGCGCCAGGAACGATTCGAGAGATCCAGTCCCATCGAATTTTCCGGGCTTCATAGGATTCTTCTTTTCGCCGACCATGCGACTGACGTTCTCCATGACCTTCGATTCCAAACCGCTCACGTCTCTTCCTGAAATCACCACGGTTTTGCGGTCTTTCTTCGGAGCGTCGTCGAAGTCGATTTTCTCAAGGAATCGGCTGGACTCGACCTCGTAGTCGACCAAAACGTCCCTTCCTCGTCCGACGGCGGGTGTAGAAGTCGTTGGAAAGCCAGCAGCATATCCGTCCATCTCACCGATCAGAGGATTCCACATTGTTGTCGTTCCGTCGAAATTCTCACCAGTTCGTAGAAGTGCAGCGAATCCTTCAAAACCACTTCCGCGGAATCAGCTTGAAGCGGTGCAGAGTTTTTCCAGTCACCCCACTTCTGGTACCAGTTTGTAGCGGACCAGGGGTTGGGCGAAAACACCAGGAGCCGAGTACCAACCCCAGTCGTCAAGGTACCCTCAGTCAGTCCGCGCAGTACGGCCTTGGCTGTAGACCAAGGACTAGCCGGCTAGGCTTAAACACGTTTATTGAAGAAACCACGATGATCATATAGAGTTCACAGCAAAGTCAATAGGCGATTTATGTAGCGCCACTGTTCAGAATGTCAGTTCACAGCAATCGCTATAGCACTTCAAGAACGAACTGTTTGCGTCAATTTCTACAGCGCTTGAATCAGAGTCCGTGCGTCGATGCAGCCGTTTATGTAGCGCTAGCGTTCGTGCGTCGATGCAGCAGTTTATATAGCGCCAGAGTTCGCCGTCGGCAGAGCTCACAGCAGGCAATGACGCCTGCGTGAATGGACGGAGTAGATACGAAGCGTTCAGGAGTCGAACCGGCGTCGTTAGGCACAGCAGGCAACAACGCCTGCGTGAATGGACGGAGCAGACCCGCGGTGGTCAGGATTCGAACCGGCGTCGTCAGGTTCCAGTGACTTCTGTAGCGCCAGTACAACGGACCCAGTAGCAAGCGAGTTTCGTCGTCGGAAGCGATCACAGCAGGCAATGACGCCTGCGGGAGTGGACGGAGTAGACACGAAGCGTTCAGGAATCGAACCGGCGTCGTCAGGCTCCACCAGCCGTTGACCGCCGTCGAAGGCAGGACGGACCTCGTATCCGTCCCTGCAGCACCAACTGCAGACCGTCGTCGAAGGCAGGGAAGACCGTCGTCCCGGTCCCTGCAGCACCAGGAGTTGAACCGTCGTCGTAACAGCTTCGTCCGTCAGCTAGGTTGCGGTAGTCGGAAACCGCAACCCCAGTCACGTAGAGGAACACCTGAAGAGGCCGATTGTTCGAGCTCGAGGCACAGATTCAGGATCCCTCTACAATAGTATCACTCAACAAGCGTTTTACCGCTCATCAAGCCAGATCATCAGCCAGCTACTACGCGTTTTACCGCGTTCTTCACCAGGCCATTCGTCTGCATCGAAGCACGGACAGAACCTCTCTTATATACACTGCCAGCGTAGGCCGGGCAGGAGCTTAGCCTAGCAATGGCTGGCCTAAGGGGGCGGCAATGTCTGAGCCAGCAATGGCTGAGCCGGCAATGGCTGGCCTAAGGGGGCGGCAATGTCTGAGCTAGCAATGGCTGAGCCGGCAATGGCTGGCCTAAGGGGGCGGCAATGTCTGAGCTAGCAATGGCTGAGCCGGCAATGGCTGGCCTAAGGGGGCGGCAATGGCTGAGCTAGCAATGGCTGAGCCGGCAATGGCTGGCCTAAGGGGGCGGCAATGGCTGAGCTAGCAATGGCTGAGCCGGCAATGGCTGGGCTAGCAATGGCTGAGCCGGCAATGGCTGAGTCAGCAATGGCTGAGTCAGCAATGGCTGACCAACAGGCAAAGACAAGCAGACGGACAGGCAAGCAGACAGCAGCAGCAGCAAGCAAGCAAACAGCCCGTAGCAATATTTCAACAATATACATGTATATATATACAGGGTGGTCCAAAATAAACCGCACAATGATAAATTGATAGTACTTTATTCAGACCAAATCAAATATAACCGTGAAAATTCACAAAAACACAGCAATTATTTTTACTGTAACATTACATGGATGGATTTCGTTACATAAAATGTTCAATGTGTCCTCCTTGCTGCTCGACCACGCATTGAAGCCGACGACGCCATTGATCAATTGCGCGGTCAATGAAACGCTGTGACAGCTTGGTCCACTCTGTGACGATTGTTTCTTTCACTGTGGTGAAGCTTCTACGACGGTATACCATCTGTTGAAGGGCGCCCCAAATAGCGTAGTCGACTGGGTTCAAGTCCGGGCTGTTTGGGGGTCACATGTCAGGCTCAATGAAAGAAATGTTCTTCCGTCGCAGATACTCCATAGTGTTCTTGGCGGTGTGTGATGGAGCGCCGTCCTGCTGTAGGGTCTCTTATAAACAACAACTTCTTTACCATAAACTATGATAAACAATGATAAAGTCAATAATGACGTAAGAGAAAATATATAAAAAAAGTAAGAAAAATGGCATTAAACATTGAATTGTTATACATTATATCAAGAAAACTGTCACTGTGCGGTTTATTTTGGACCACCCTGTATATACAGTGTTCTGGAAAAAACCGAACCTCTACTATTGCTGCAATATTTGATGTAATAATTTGTACGTTTTAACAAAATTTGGAAACACTTCAGTTTACAGGACATTAATCAGAAAACTATCATTTGTTAGTTACAATGTGTGTTCAAAATTCCTTCTTTCGGCCTCAACACACGCACACGCACACGCACACGCACAAAGACGAGCTCGCCACTGAATCGATTACAGCTTGATCAAATTCGTCCCATGCCTGGATTATACTCTGACGCAGTTCTCCGACATCGCGAACCTTTGTCTTGTATATCGCATCAACAACTGCCTTGATCGGTCAAGCCGTGCTTGTTTGTTGACCTCTGTTAGTTCCGTCGCTCTACACTTCTTGAAACATTTTAACCAAAGATACATGTAAATCTTCACAATTTCATTTATACGTAGGCCTACATGTAAGTTCTCTTTATGAAAGATGAGTTTGTGGCCTGTCTTCTTGACTCAACGCAATTTCTCTATTTATTGTAGAGGTTCGGTTTTTTTAAAACACCCTTTTATATAATTATTATAGCCTTATATAGGTCTAATCTCGTCCAAGGTCTGCGACATATCTGTTGGTTAGGAAAGGCTTTCAGTTTCAGCTTCACCTTCTCACGTCAACGTCTCCGCAAATGTCCGGCTCTGTCCGTTAATCTCCGTAGATTATCCCGCACTCGCCATGAGGTTGAGCTTTTAGCTAAACTGTCGATAGGATAAGTGACAAAATAATACGTCTCAGGAAATGCATAGATCTAATAACAGGAAATCGTTTTAGCAAACACCGATTTACTGTCAGTGTTTTATTCTCAAAAGCTTATCATGATGACACGTGCTTGATTGGAACAGTTTTTAAGGAAAATGCAAGCGATTTGTGCGACAAAAACAGCTCTATTTCATAAGAAACTTGATTGATGTCTGAGTATTTTGTGCAGAAGAAGTAAACACCACAAATTAATTAATTAATTCATTCATTCATTCATTCATTGAGTGCATTTGTATGGTGCATTTGTAGAGTGCCTCTACTCAGGCCAGCGCGGCCAAATAAAAATGTCTTAAAATGAGAGAGAAATGCCTCAGAAGTGCGAAGGAAGAAAAAGACTGCCAGAAAGTATATCTCATTAAGTCTAGCGATTGCAGTTTAAATTTGCTTTCGAACTGGGCAATATTCACGTGAGAGTTGGACATAAGAATGATATTTGGTGCTGAATTTTGTCACAGAGGTCTGCCACTGGCAGGAAATCTAAATCTTCTTCCACGCCAACTTTAAAAAGTGGCATCTTGGGTAGAAATTAGGATTAAAGGTCAATCGCTATCTCGGCGAATCCAAAACCACTCAACTCGTGCCACGTGAATAGTCTAGTCTAGACTATTCATTTCGAATTTTCGATTGGCGTAATAACAAATAAACCTGGTGTAGATTCTAATCAGCGTGAAAATAATCTTCTGCTGGTGTTTTAAATAGTGTTTCGTTTGCGACATACCGAGAGTCAGTTCCATTGCAATGAATGAGGTTGTATACACAGACGAACTGTTGTACCGCTGCAGTGCGTTTGATTAAAGAGAGGACTATGAATGCATTCGTCTTGTAAGGCGACACACCTCGTCGTCCTCCTCCTCGTCTTCTTCTTCTTCTAATGGAACTACTATACTACTGAGGAAGAGCTTTTGGTGCTAATGATCGGCAGAGGCGCCACTGACCGACACCCTAAGGTATATGAACGCCGCCACCGAGTCTTCTGTCTAATCGTAGACATGTCGTCTGTTGACAGACCCACCATCGATTAAATAACGTCTGAATGCTTTACTGCTTCACTACATCACACGTCTAATGTCTGATGCCTTTGAGCATCCGAGTTGCATAAGTGTCTGATTTTGCTATAGGCCTAAATCTCTTTCATGATTAATAGGTCTATGTAGGCCCTAATAAATAAATTATGTCTACGTTTTTTTTCAGAAGTTCCCATTACGGGGAATGAAAGTCAGGTTTCATTGATGAAGCTTGAGCCACTGGGAATCTACCGCTATTCGACACAATTCGGAAGCAACAAGTATTGCACCAGTGCCAGAGGAAGACAGATTGAAAAGATTGATTTATCAGTTATGCGAGAATGATGACGGAACAGCAAATGAATTAACTTAAATAATCGTTATTAATAATAATTAATCATTAATTAATTAATAATCGATTATTAATATTCGTTATTAATTGAACCTTCGGCAACTTTGTTTATTTCTAAATACATTTGTAGATTGCAGTATTTCATAATGTGCATGCTGGCATGTATAACTTTACATAAGAATGATATCCAGGCTGAAGCTGAAATCCCTGAAACCTTGTCATGCAGAACAAACAACCAGTGACTTATAATGTTCTTTATATGATATTAGTATTCGGCGCACGTCTAGTAAAATTCTTATTCGGTGAGGCTGTCTAATAATAATTATTATAATTGGTGATCTGATTAAATACTGTTGAAGCTGTTTCTATTACAGTCTTTAAATTATTGTATGATTGCTGTGCTATTAGAATGTCACTTATGTCAGTTCAGAATGCTAAAGTTTAGTGAGCTGTCATCATCGATTTTTCACAAACGTACAATAATTTTTTACGTCAAAATCAATAAACCAATCATATTTCGTTTAATCAGCACTTCCGACTGGCAGAACGCAGCAAAATAATACCGTTATCTTGTCGCCACATAATTTCAAGTGACGTATTGTGACAATACCGTAGAATAATTATTCTAAGTTCTTATGCAGGTTTAATAATTAATTTTGCCTTGATACCAAGATATAATTATTTGAATCTATTCGATTGCCGGATAACTTCTGTTTGTTCTTATTCAACGGCCATAAACAGTTCAGAGTTTGCAAGTGATACAGAGGCAGATATATATAGCTGTTGCCATGACGATATAATCCTTGATGCAGACTTTAGATGGATGCCAGCAAGCAGCCTGAAGCCACGAACCGTCTTTAGCCTCACTTGTGGCCGATCATTTATCTCATACGCCCGAAGGAACCACCAGCGTCCTGATTACAAGCCTCCAACAATTGCACATTAATCTCAGCGAATATAGGCCACGGTCTCGTAGTGGTAGTATATGTCTAGAGCGACGTCGATCCCTTCAGACACCTGCGCCGCCGCTGTAGAGCAGGTGCTTGATGCCAAGCGTGCTGCTGCTGCTGCTGCTGCTGCTGCTGTGGTCGCTATACATTGTGACGTCGTTGGGTGATGGAAGGAGAGGAGGAGGAGGATGGTTGATGGAGGAGGATGGGGGGGGGGGGTTGCGGTAATGATCGCTTTTGTTCTTGTCGTCGTCGTGCGGCATTCGAGTAGAAAAACGCTCTTCTCCATAATATTCTTCCGTCTGTCTGTTTTCTCGCGTGTCTAATTATTCGTCGCATGCACCTGCTGTGCTGTGTATATCGTTGTCCTTTGTCTGAGACACACCCACTCACCCACCCACACCCACACACCCATCAACAGACGGCAGTAACCTGAAGCGTCTTCAGCAATTGCATTCGCTTATGTCTTCCTCTCAAATCGATCAGCCATGCATTACCGTCTCTCGTTCTAATCAGCACATCCATGGCCTCAAAGAATAATGATAATTGTATTCTTCCTCTACTGCTGTTGCTGTATCTGTATCTGTATCTGTATCTTTGTCTTCATGCACGCATGATGGCCATGCACGGTATACTTGACATTGCACTTTGCGTCGTCTGTTTTAATGCCACCAAGTTTCTGTACCAGACTTTTTCATAATCTTTCCATTCGAAATGTCAGAACAGTTTGACGTCTTGGATGCCATCCGCCTTCCCTCCTAGACTCCTTCCCGGAGGGGTGGGGTGGGGGTCATGCACTTTCTCTATGTGTAGGCTGGCAACTTATGCACGAAAGAGATGAAAACGAACTAAAAAACAAGCATCCTGTTCTCGGTGGCTGACTGTTTGCGTATTACGTTGATGACGGTATACTAAGCCGTTTTCCTTGTATCATGCCGCAGTGCAAGTCATCTGCCTTTCTATAATAAGTAAGTAAGTAAGTAAGTATGTACTTAATAATTTATAAGGCTCCCTCATCAATGATTCCCCTCTAGCGTCGACCTTTTTGTCAACCGTATGCAGGTGTATGTCTGATGTTGTAGTCAACTAAATGTTAATTACTCTTTTTTTAATTAACTCTTTTTTTGTTCAGTCCCTCCTTCCTATTTGCCCACAGGCATAGTAATAATTATATCCGCCTTCCAAAATCGGAAGGAAGTGGAGGGGGAGAGCACGTCTCGTGTTAAGTTGTCTGTCGTTAATTGCACATGATTATAAATTTATAGATCTAATGTACATGCAATAGAGGTGAATGTGGAAGAGGGATAAATGCAGTTAACCATCTAAAGAGCGTGCTTATGTAATTTATAAAGCAAACGGAAGTTTCTTGTTTAAATAAGGCGTTACCTCGATGCTCGCGGATCTCCACCAGTTCTGCACAAAAGACACTGCACTGTATCAGTGTATCTTGCACATACAATCATACATGCATTGATTAGTAACGAACGCGATTGACATCTGATCCATTAAAGTATACCAAGATTAGATTAGATTAGATTAGATAAGATTAGATTAGATTGATTGGATTTTATTATGTGAGATTAGATTAGATTAGATTAGAAGTCAATCACAAAATGTCAGGACCGACTGCGACATTGAATCGAGAGTTTATCGTTTGCTGAACTTTGCTTTTTCCTGCTTCTCATCTCTGCACCCTCGTCTCACTTCTGTTTTTCAATTTCCTCGATGACGACAGTGTCTGCCTGTCGCACACTTTCTTTCCATCTCCCTTTTTCTTGGTTTTTTTCGTTCTCTCTGTCTCTCTGTCTGCCTGTCTGTTTGTATCTCTCTCACTCCCTCTCTCTGTCTCTGTGTGTGTCTCTCCCTCTCTGTCTTTGTCTCTGTCTGTCTGTCTGTCTGTCTGTCTGTCTGTCTGTCTGTCTGTCTGACTGACTCTCCTCTCAATTCGATGCTACTTCTCAGCAGACGAATGGTTTTGCAGCTGAACAGAGAAACGTGTCTCCGGCTTCATTGCATTTGCAAAGCCCTCAATCAGCGCATATGCCAACCGACTGGACAGCGAGTAATAACTGACCATTCCATTTAATGACACCACTACAATTTCATCAGCACTACGCATCAGAAGACGCGCTGTACAACAGCAGCAGCAGCAGCAGCAGCAGCAGCAGCAGCAGCAACAACAACATATCCAGTGATCATTATTACTGTATGTATACGCACAACTGTAAGGCAATGGTTGTTGCACCAACAACCCAACAAACAGCGACAACAGAAACAAAACTGTAACAGTGTAAGTTTATATATTAACGAAAACATCAAAGTAACAACGACGACCATTCAATCTTATTATTATTATTATTATTATTATTATTATTATTATTATTATTATTATTATTATTATTATTATTATTATTATTATTATTATTATTACTACTATTATTATTATTATTATTATCAACTTTCTTTATTGCAAAACAGATAAGTGCCTATTCTAACGTCTCTTCCGAAGAGTAATAATTGCTAATTATTATTATTATTATTATTATTATTATTATTATTATTATTATTATTATTATTATTATTATTATTATTATTATTATCTGTTATCTCTTCCTCAGTTCCGTCTGCTATTCACTAAACTCGCAGCTGTTGATTTATTGCTCTTCTATAGAGAAACAGACAGACATGTCGACAGACATTCAGACAAACAGACATGCAGACAAGTATCCAGGTAGACAGACAGTCAGACGCAAATAGGTTGAAGTTCGGCTTCGAACTACATAAATCAATGCATTGTTATTCTTCTTGCTTCCAATGAATAATTTTCATGTAATCTTGGAAGTTTCATGTTACATGGTCTATATATCTGACATTATGAATACATCTGTTGAATCCGTTATTTGAAATTTAATGTAGGTCTACCTGCATGCGCATAGGCAGATAAAAAAAACCAGAGTCCTATTAGAAAAGAACCTTAAGCTAATAGACCAGGCATTAATCGCTATGGATACTCAACGTTTGACCGCGTAGACTCTATATGGAGGTACAAAGGCTTATTGCAGTTTGTGACGCTATAGCAATCATTGGCCGGAATTGTTTACTGTCCAACTTCTTCACAGTTCAAAAGAATTGGCAATCGCAACACATAAAAATGGCCTAACCTCATGACTTATCCACTTTTTCGTAACGCTTATCCACTTTTTCGTAACGCTTATCCACTCTTTCGTTGTCTCTCGTTTGGACTATTGCAGCGCCCTCTATGTGGGTCTTCCGGTGACTAGGGTTGGGTGCTTGGACCGGGTCTTGCGCTCTGCGGCACGCCTTGTCGGTCGCATTCCAAGATTCAGCCATGTCACTGACTATATGCGGGACGTCTTGCACTGGCTCCCTTTCTCACAAAGGGTCACTTACCGAAAATCTTCCTTGGTTTGGCGCTGTCTCGCGGGTGTGGCCCCTGTTTATTTGCAGAAGCTGTGTTGCTCCACTCTAAGCGTCCAGCGCCGTGGTTCTCTCCGCTCTTCTAAGCAGGCTGAGCCTCTTGTCCCCCGGTCACGCACTTCTATTGCGCAGCGCCGTGCCTTTTCTGTTGTTGGCCCTGCAACCTGGAATGGGCTCCCTGTGGAACTACGTCTAATACTTCGAGCCTTTGCGACTGCGTGCAGTGCGTTCTACTCTGCTCTTAAGACTGTTCTCTTTAGCCGTGGTTGGGTCGGGAGCACTTCTGAGTAGCTACTCTTGAAGAGGCGCTATATAAATGTCTGAAATGAATTAATGACTGGAGGCCTGAAACCTAATTTCACATATAGCCTATCTGAAGTCAGAGCGAATAGCTGATCCAGTAAACTTGAGCAAATGAAACTTTACTGCATTCCTTCATATACATTGAACGAGAATAGGAGACACACCGCATTGCTTGCCTCACTCTAGTCAATGTTGACCGAAGTGAAGTCGTAGTTTAGCCGTGTCGTCTTCGTTGACGCCCTGGGATCTTCTGGCAGACGAGTTTTCGACCAGCAACGGCGGCAACGGTGGCGGCTTCTGCTCTCTGACCGCCACCGCCACCATCGCCGCCACCATCGCCGCCACCATCGCCGCCACCATCGCCGCCACCATCGCCGCCACCACCATCGCCGCCACCGTCGTCGGCCACTTCAAAGTCGCCTAATAACGAGAAATGGATCGCAGCAGTCTCTCTTTTAGCCACGTCGTCGTCGTCGTTGAGCGGCGCTCGAGGATTTAGCGGCGCTACATCATCCTGACTGATGCACTAAACCCAGTGGCGTTGATTGATTTAACCAGCGCAGTAGAAGCGGGAGGTGGAAGAGGAGGAGGAGGTGATGGTGGACAGGAAGGATGAGCACTGAGCTGCATGGAGAAGACGAGTTGGAGAGAGAAGATGCGATGGTGAAGTCCGCAAGAGAACAAGATGGATGGAGAAGAACGAGGAGCAGAGAAGATGGGAAATGTGCTGCAGGAGAGGGTGGAGAAGATGAAGCAGGGAGGAGGAGATGAATGGAAGAGAAGGCTGTTTGAGGGAGGATAAAGATGAAGAGCTGGAGAAATGGAAAAGAGGAAGACTTGGGGTGGGTCCGTAGCTCAGTTGAGAGAGGCGCTGGTCGATAAACTGAGAGTCATCCACGCGACCAGGGTTCAAGCCTCGCACAGGGCAAAAATTTATTTGAATTTTCTGTTAGGTGCCATTGGCGCTTTGCTGTTGTGTTGCTTGACTCGGGTTCTGCTGAAAATAAGATAGCCCCTTCCACTTCTGGCTTGTCCGAACCAGAGGTGACCCAGCACTTAGGCCATAGTGTTAAGCCGAACCCACTCTGTAAAGCCGACCTGCGTGTCGTGCTATAGTGGGCCGTATTTCGTAAAACCTGTAGCCTACCTGTAATCATTCTGCGGTTTGTCAGATTGAAGCATGAAAGAATAATATTAAAAAAAGAAATAGACGAGAACGAAGTCTTTTATAAGAAAAGGATTGAGTCTGGAAGAGAGGATGAGATGCGGAACAAGATGCAGACGGAAAGTCTAGAAAGATAAAGTGGATGCTGAAAGAGGAAAGGAAACAAACGAGAAGATGGAAAAACAAGAAGCGAAAGAGAAGACTAGAAAGACAAAAACAAGATGTTTGAAAAAGGAGGCCGGGGTGGGATATGGAGACGGAAATGGAGAAGGAAACTAATCCAGAAAACGGGAGAGTGATCGAGGATGATGAGGAGAAAGAGGTGAAGTGCATGGTGGGATGGGAGGAGGCGGGAGGCGAGGAGTTGGTGGAAGGAAATAGTCTGCGATTCTGCTGCAGGTGGAATTTAGCGAAAGGTTTTCGCTGGCGCCGGACTTGCAACATAAGACGACTTAATTCTTGTTGCTGACGATGAACCGTCGGTGTTCGTCGCTTCCACTACGAAACGTGACGAAGATTCCAATGCATGACACAAATGCGCATGACTCTGCTGCTTCTAGCGTCAAGTAATAAACAGAGATACAGCGGACGACATACGTGACATTCACTGCAAACAGACTGAACGATGCGCCTCATCTTCTTCCTCCTCCTCCTCCTCCTCCTCCTACTCCTCCTCCTCCTCCATGTCCTTCAAGTCCTCCTCCTTCTCCTCCTCCAAGTCCTCACTGATATACGGAACTTCATCCAATTTCGACAGTGTTGCCTGATTATCGTAGACATTATTATCAGTGGCTATGCAGCAATCACATGCGGCGATGGAACGACAAAAATGGCGAGGAATAATGAGGATGGCAGCGGGCACCTACGGGCACTGGTCCCTCGGTTCTTGATGATGATGATGATGCAGCAATCTCATCTGGTGTGCTTAAACGTTGTTGATTAATGTGACCATAACGGCGTCTCAAGTAAGACCGTCTTGTGCATGGTCGCCTAAATGAATGGCCCAGTAGGCCTAATAATTTCAAATAAATAAATGATAAAAAACTAGCGGTCCAAAAAAAATTAATAGTAATTTAATAAATGTGCTCTAGTGCCAGACATCATTGAGTATTATATAATGTTACGATACTTAATAGAGGTAAAAACGAAAAGACTTGCACTCATTCATGAGAGCAAGAGAACTAAAGAAGAAAGTTAAATCAACCAACTAGGCCTATTATAGTTGACCGCACTTCATTTCAATTTAGCAAGGCCAGTTGTGTCTTAAAGAGAGTCCAATGCCTATGGTCTTCTAGAATACCAAGAAACAAGGAAATATTTAGCAATGTAATTTTGTAATAGCTTCCAGCGCCGTGGAAGCCCTATGAATGGAGTCAGACATATGTAGATTTAACTGGTCTCGATATTTTTAGATTTGAATGGGAACCACGTGATGTGATTCGGTTGGAAGAGTCAATTTAATAGCTTGGATAGAAGCCATATAATTTGGTTCCGATATAAGCTTATAAGCCATATTGCTAGATGAGGAAGGAAGACGTTGCTTAATTTTATTTAGCGTCTATATTTGCATCTTAGACGGTTCATCGTCTAATGGCTCTGATCGGACTATACAGGCCTAAATATACTAGTATTACCAACTTATCGTAATTATGCCGACTGTTTTCCGGGATGTACTCATACTAGTTTTCAGTTTGCACAGCGCTACTTAGACTATATCCAACTATTATAGTGTAGACAGTGTAGAGACTACAACCATTGAGCGCAATACACAGACTCTGAGGTGACACATCTTTAGCCGCGTATAATACATGCGTAATATGCAGTGCAATGGAAATAGTCTTGAACTGGAAAAGAAACGCGAGACATGAATGCATTGAGATTTTTCTGCAATTTATGTTTCGCAGACAGCATTCGATCGATTTAATTATCTGGAGATAATTGTGTGAAGAGATGCAACGCGTAAAAGGAGTGGACACTGGACAGACAATAAGCGTACTTTGAATGCTGGACTCTAGCTATTAGAGCTATTAGTTGATTGAGGAGGAGGGATTTTGTGTTTTTGTTCAGTGGGGGAGTCTCGTTCTTTTTCTGTCATGTAGTCAAGGAAAAAAGATGCAGATGTCTTCTTATTCTTCTGGTTCGGACCTGATAGACTTCGGATTGACGATGATGAAACGAAGGTCGGTTCAGAAGTCATAATGACAACGTCTCATCAAACTTCCATCGCTATTGATTCTCACTATACCACCGAAATGATTACCACCGAAATGATTAGGCTACCACCGGAATGACGACGACTGCACACGAAACACGGACTTCTCAGCTGAGAGAGAAAATGGGAGTGGACCAGTCGGTCGGTCGGTCGGTCGTATGCAACTATGCATGGTATGAAACGAGCGCTGTAGACCTACTTCATGCATTGTATGCATGCCTTATGACGATGTGGCGCGAATGAAGAATTGCTTAAGACAGCTTTTATCCAATCAGATATTCCTAACGGTGACAATTTTGCATCAGCTGGTTTGCACATGCAGACTACGCCTTTCAAGTCGGCAGCAACGATGTCGTCGACGACAATAATGCGACTATCTTAAAATATAATGTGATAAATATATGGTATATTGGGATCCGGTATAATAATGTAACGCGATGCAGTGTAAAAAGATGCATTGCGATAAATCAGGACATAATGTAAAGTAATGTCATAATTATGAGGAATTGTGATGCACGTTGCCACTCAGGTATAGGCCTATGTTCAGAAGACTTTAATTTTAAATTCGTATTTTAGCAATGTTTTAGTCAGGATGTCGTGACGTCATCTTTGATGTACTCTTGTGGTTTTAGTTTAGTTTTCTGTTTTGAGTTTCGCCATTTTTAGTCAGTCACGTTTCCAAAGTTTAATAAATGTGTTTCAAACTATCGAATGGGCCAAAAGAACAATCTATCGAGAACAAAATTGGTAGCAGAGCGTGGTTTAAAAATAGACGAATAGTTGCGAGTTCAGTATCGGAAAAACATTATCGAGAAACACGAATTTTGGTTCAACGTCAAAATGGCGGACGCTAATTCGGACATTATCGAATTCATCGAAGAAACGGTAAGCGTGGACATAATAAAACTGTCGAAGTCACGGCAAAAGGCAAAATTCACACGGAATCGGCATGGAATATTAAGATTGCTGGACGAATCGCCAGTCGATAAAGATGAAATTCGGAAACACCAGGAGCAGCTGGCAGATAGCATGGAATCGGCAATGCACGCTATGGAAGAATTGGTAACAATCTACAATGAAAACCGGGACCAAGATAACATTCGCCAACTGTGTACGGAAATGAACACGATGGAAGCGGAATTCTCTTCTACCATGGAACATTCTCGTCGGGTTTTAGATGAAAAAGCTGACGTTGCATCCGCTCAGGTAAATGTCAGTCATTCAGAAGCTATAGAACGAACTCAATCTAATGTCCCAATTGTCGATTATCGAGACATTGGAGCATACGGTGGTGTCGAGGTTCCAGATCGAAGGCAGCATAGAAGAACAAACTTCACATCAGGTGAACACATCGAACAAGATCTGTGGAAACAGCTGAAACGGGTCTCGATTCCAGTCTTCTCAGGTGATAAAAGAAATTATGAATCATGGAAAGCATCTTTCATGGCTTGTGTCGATCGAGCACCAACATCATCTGAATACAAACTTCTACAGTTGCGGCAATATCTTTCTGGTGAAGCTCTGAAGGTCATCGAGAATTTAGGTCATTCAGCAGCAAGCTACGACGCAGCCAAGGAACGACTGGAACGAAAGTATGGTGGAGTGCGACGACACATAGCAATCCAGATGGAGGAAATCGACAGCTTCAAGCCGGTAAGAAACAGCAATGCTCAAGATTTAGACAGATTTGCTGACTTGCTAGACATTACTGTGATCAATTTGAAGGATTCTGGTCGTTATGAGGAACTGCGTTATGGATCGTTATATCTCAAGCTGCTTAAGAAAATGAATGAGAACATGCTTGCGAGTTACCAGCGTTGGGTATTCGAGCATCATAAGAAGGAAGATGTTGAAACGTTAAGAGAATGGATTCTACAAGAAGCGGAATTTCAGACCGTTGCCAGCGAGACAGTTCAAGGTTTCAGTGAAATGAAAGTTATTCCCAATCGTAGAATACATCCACAATCTTATTTCGGTCAAAGTCAGAGCAAAGAAGCTGAGCAAAGAACATATAAGAAAGATTTGGTTACTTGTGCTTACTGCCAAGGTCATCATGGTATCTGGAAGTGTAAACAATATGAGCAGCTGGAAGTGTCGGAGAGATGGAATGTAGCAAAAGACGCAAAACTGTGTTATCGGTGTTTGGAAGGAACGCATCTTGGTCAGAATTGCAATCGTAGTCGGCAGTGTGGACTGAGAAATTGTAGTAAACTTCATCACAAACTGCTGCACAAGGACATAATCGGTCATCGGAACTCAATCATGATTCCCAGAGTCACAGCAACATCAAGGTCATCGCATGAAGGTCGCTCTTTCGTTATGCCTCAAACTGATGGATTTCTGGATTCTGCAGAAAGGGGAGCCAGCAGTGATACAACCTTGGTGTCTAATGGTAACTGTTCGAACACATGCAGTTTACGTACTGTTCCTGTAATTTTGAAGAATGGTAACAAAATTATTCAGGTGAACGCACTGTTAGACGATGAAAGTACAAAGACTTATCTTAATGCTGATGTAGCTGCTGAACTTGGTCTCGTTGCTGAAGCACAACAGATAACAGTGAACGTTTTAAATGGGAAAAGTGAAGCATTCCAAACCATGCAAGTGGACGTACAACTCCAGAGTTTGGATCATAATGTGAACATGATGATTTGTGCTTACACCACAAAGAATGTTACTGGCAGTATGGAAGTTGTGAACTGGAAAAAGGATTGTGCAAAATGGCCACATCTGAGAAATATCAATTTTCCAGTATTTCGATCACGTCGTGTTGACATGCTGATTGGACTGGATTATGCAGATTTGCATTTCGCTCGAAAAGAAGTCCAAGGCAAGCCTGGTCAACCAATCGCTCGACTTACACCACTGGGATGGACGTGTGTTGGCAAAACATTGTCGGTCGGAGCTTATACGAACTTCAATTACACTTATTTCCTTCAAGAAGATGTGGATGAAGTAAATTCAACGCTTCGTAAGTTCTGGGACATAGAAGAAGTAACAGCAACGAGTTACAACGAATTGTCGCAAGATGACAGAATCATGCTGCAAGAAGCAAAACAAAAATTGTACCACACTGATGGAAGGTATCAAGTGGAGATTCCTTGGAAAGATGGTCATCCAGATTTACAGAACAATTATGAAATGGCTGTTAGACGTTTGGAATGTACAGAAAAGAGACTTAACAAGGATCAGACAGTCAGAAGTGCCTACTGCAAAACTATCGAACAGTACACAGAAAAAGGGTACATACATAAATTGGAAAAGATTAACAAAGATGAAAGACGCTGCTGGTATTTACCACACTTTCCAGTTGTTCGAGGTGACAAAGCAACAACGAAAACAAGAATCGTCTTTGATGCATCGGCTGCTTATAAAGGTGAATCGTTGAATCAGACCATCAATCAAGGACCAAAGTTGCAGCAGCAATTGACAAATGTATTGCTCAGATTTCGGAAGAATCCAATAGCACTGGTGTGTGATGTTGCCGAGATGTACCTTCGAGTTGAGATAGCCAAGAAGGATCGATCTTACTTCAGGTTCTTGTGGCGCGATATGGACAAAAGCAAAGATCCGGTCATTTATGAATTTACACGTGTTGTGTTTGGTGTGAATTGCTCACCATTTCTCGCACAGCTTGTTCTTCAAGAACATGCTAGAAAACTCGGTGTTCAGTTTCCATTAGCATCAGAGACTATATTAAATGCAACCTATATGGATGACAGTATGGATTCTGTGGACTCGGTGAAAGATGGAGTGGAATTATATCGACAGATGTCAGAGTTGCTGGGACTGGCAGATATGCATGCACGCAAATGGTTGTCAAATTCGGATGAAGTGTTGAAGTCTATACCATCAGAAGATCAGGTTGCCGAAATGGAGATTGAAGGGGATAATGTATGCGGAGCTAAGACTCTGGGCGTGATTTGGTTGGCACGTGAAGATGTATTCACTTTTCGTTTCAAATCACTGGAAGACGGCTTTTTCTGCAGCAAGAGAAATGTCTTGAAAAAAGTCGCATCACTCTTCGATCCATTGGGTTTTTTGGCACCATACATTGTTCGTGCCAAGATACTGTTGCAAAAGATGTGGTCGTGTGGACTAGATTGGGATGAACCGTTGGATACAGAACTTAAAGCAGAAGTCATGGATTGGTTTTCAGAAATTGATGATGTCAGCAGAGTTCAAGTTCCCAGATGTATTCGTTTAGCAAATGAGAAACTGTTGTCAATGTCTCTGCATGTTTTTGCTGATGCATCCACTGAAGCTTATGGTGCTGTTGCATATGCAAGATGTGTTTACGAAAGTGGTCACTTGTCCAGCCAATTCGTATGCTCGAAGAAAAAAGTAGCTCCATTGGCTTCAACCAGTATTCCACGCCTGGAATTGATGGCAGCAGTTTTAGCACTTCGAATGGGTACAAACATTGCAATTCCTCTTGATATCAAACAGTCCAGCATTAACTTCTGGAGCGATAGCATGAATGTCTTACACTGGATCAGAGGTCGTAGCAGAGCATACAAGCCATTTGTAGCAAACAGAATTGGAGAAATTCAAATGTCAACAAATCCAGACCAATGGAGATACATTCGATCGGAACAAAATCCAGCTGACTTGGCTTCACGAGGATTGACAGCGTCGCGTCTTGTCAATGAAACCTTGTGGTGGAATGGTCCAGCATTCTTACAGACACCTGAAGACAGCTGGCCTGTTTGTCCAATTGAGCCAGTCAATGATTTATCGTGTGAGAAAAGAAAGGCTGACCGACACAGAGACTTAACATCGACGTTTCTAACCATCGACAATCCAATAGTTGATCTGGAGGACAGGTTAAATCCGGATAGATTCTCAGACTGGAGGCGGTTAGTACGAGTGCAATCGTGGGTTCTACGGTTCAGCAACAACTGTAAATCATTAAAGCAGGAAAGAATCCAAGGTGAACTGCAATGTGAAGAAATCAAAGATGCAGAAATCCTGTTGATAAAAAGTTGTCAGAAAGAAGCTTTCAATGAAGAATATCGAGCATTGCTTCAAAGGAAAGTTTTGCCAGCCAATAGCAAACTCTTACCACTGAATCCTCAGTTGGATGAAGATGGTTTAATGCGAAGTGACAGTAGGTTGGTCAATGCTGAAGTCCTGTCGTATGATGCACGTTATCCAATCATCCTACCTCGAAGACATGGAATAACAAAATTGATCGTCAAATGTGAGCATGAAAAAGGAGCACATGTCTGTGGAACAAATCACATACTTTCAGAGCTATCAAAGAAATACTGGATTCTTTCTGCACGCGAAGCTATTCGAGAATGGGAACATGCATGCATGGCTTGCAAGCGTCGCACCACAAAGGCAGCAACCCAGATTATGGCGCCATTACCTACTGGTAGACTGAAGTTGCCAAGTCCGTTGAGAAGTTTCGTTCACACTGCACTTGACTTTGCAGGACCATTCCTTACAGTTCGAGGTCGTGGCAGAAGCAGAGAGAAACGCTATCTGTGTTTGTTTACGTGCATGAAAACTAGAGCTGTACACTTGGAAATGGCCTATGGACTTGATACAGACTCATTCTTAAAAGCATTCTTTCGCTTTGTTGATCGACGAGGATGGCCAGAAGAATTAACTTCCGACAATGGACGCAATTTTGTTGGGGCCAATCGAGAGCTGAAGGAGTTGATATCGAACTTGGATCAAAACAAAGTTATCAAGTCCACAGTATCGCATCGTCTGAAATGGAATTTCAATCCACCAGTCGCCCCTCACTTTGGAGGTGTCTTCGAAATCATGATCAAAGCCGCAAAGCGTGCAGTCTTTGCAATTCTTGGAAATGCTGAAGTTGGCGATGAAGAGTTGGCGAGTGCTTTTATCGGAGCTGAAGCACTTATAAATTCAAGACCACTGACATACCAATCAGCAAATCCACAAGATCTAGCACCACTTACACCGAGCCATTTCCTACATGGTGAACTTAGAAGACAAGCAGCTCCAGTTCCGACCGAGGAAACTCATCATCCAAGACAGCGTTGGAGACGGGTTCAAGAACTAATTCGTCATTTCTGGAATCGCTGGATGCAGGAGTGGCTACCTAGCTTGGGATCGAGAAAGAAATGGCATTCAGCAAAAAGAGAATTTCACGTTGGAGATGTGGTTCTGGTTGTGAACTCAGATACAGCCAGAGGGAATTGGCCTTTGGGAAGAATAGTTTCTGTTCATCCTGGACGTGATGGACATGTACGTGTGGTCATTGTTCGCATTGGAGAGACTGTGTTTACACGATCCATTAACTCTTTATGTCCACTAGAATTTGCTGATGAAGGCAATTGTGATGACTGATTTCTTATCGTTGATATTACATGATTTCAGTTGATATAATGATGTTTTAGAATTAGGTCATGGACAATGCATCGTTTAATTTCAGTGACAATAACTGTTGTTGATAGGTGATGCCTGCGCATCACAAAGGGGAGAATGTTCAGAAGACTTTAATTTTAAATTCGTATTTTAGCAATGTTTTAGTCAGGATGTCGTGACGTCATCTTTGATGTACTCTTGTGGTTTTAGTTTAGTTTTCTGTTTTGAGTTTCGCCATTTTTAGTCAGTCACGTTTCCAAAGTTTAATAAATGTGTTTCAAACTATCGAATGGGCCAAAAGAACAATCTATCGAGAACAGCCTATATGCAGTGTTTTACTGAGTGTGTCAATTGCAGGGCCGGATTAAGAAATGTGGGGGCCCTGTTCAGAAATTTGTTGTATCTTAGGCCAAAAGATCGTTTGGTCGAAATTTCTTTAAAACATACCAAATTTATCCTCCAAAAATTTCCGCATGTGTGGGACCCTCTAAGTGTGGGGCCCCTGTTCGGCCGAACATGTTGAACATGCCTTAATGCGGGTCTGGTCAATCGTCATCGTAAACTAACCATTTTCTAAAGCGCTACTCTTTAGCTAAATCCAGAACACCAGCTGATTCCTGAGCATTGGTATTTGGACTCCGATCTCAATTTTGCTCCAAAGCTTTGGCTTTGGAACAAAGTATCTCTCTGACTTTATGTGTAAACCTCTCTCTGCAAACTCTACTCGCTTGGGCTCAATCAACCGTTCGGATCTTATTGTACTTTGTTTTAAGCCTGCCCTTGCTCAACGCTGGACATTTGCAGATATCCCTCCACTTGGAATGACGTCCCTCCTCTAAAGCAGAGTATAAAAGCTCATAGCTTGGATCTTTCCTGTGTCCACTCGCTTTCTCTTATAAGGCGTGTCTTTCCCCCCCACCCCCGGAGTCTCCGTGCTGAAAATAGTATAGGTGCTTTCTAATTTTAAGGCATCATACGAGATACGATCTGTGCACAAATGTCTGGTATAGCGAGTCGTGCAGTGTAAGTGAATAGAACATTCCGTCATCGATCCACGAAAGCGGAATCATAGGTCTCGTCGAGAGACTGTTCTAGATCAAAGCACAGATAGAATGATAGAATGCATGTCCAATGCACACAAGCTCCCATATATACGTCACATGACATGATCTCAAGCAATAAAACATCGATTGTACAAAGAAAAAATAACTCAACTTGAAGACTACCATGTAACCTTTGTTCAGATGTCTATAGCGTATTAGGCCTATACGTGTACGCAGAAAATACCCACGTATAGCCAATACAGTCATGTATACAACGTAGGTCTATACGTTTCAGAACACCGGCAATGGTCGGTATATGAATGAGCGCATTACATGTATATTTATATGTATTCGCGAGCAATGCTTTTCCTTGTATGATAAATGGGGTAAAATAATTTTCTCTCTATTATACATGCATACTTATATTACATATATTGAAAGATAGAGCGAGAGCCGTGGAGACAGCGAGACATCGAGAGAGAGAGAGACAGAGATAGAGAGGCAGAGGCAGAGACATACAATGAGAGACATACAGTGGGAGACAGACAGACAGAGACATGCAGAGAAACAGAGTAACAGAGAGACAGAAAGAAGGCTCTTATTTAACTGAGCATCAATCCTCAGAGTGCCTTTCGATTGAAGCACAAACGTAGAATAACATCAAAGAACTGACAGAGAAGAGGTAGGCCTAGTTGTTTGAACTTCACATAACTAACTGGAACATGCAAGACAACGGACTTGAACGGACACAGCACAAAAGACGTCCGTGTATTGAAGAGCCTCTCTCATCACATACATGTAAATATGCCATATAATAGATCGTGTTTATATTTTTGAATATAATATATCATAATATTATATACACAAGAATTCGTAGAAGAATCCTACTTTTTTTTATAAGGATAGGCCTATATGATCGTATATAATACATGATAAATCATATAGGCCTATGTGTGTGTGATTGGGTATTTGTGTGTGTGTCTGAGTGAAAATATACATATATCAGACACAAAGTATATCACATAATATTATAGAGTCTAGTATAGGCCTATATACCCGTATACAAGGATATTGCTCATATAAGGAACTCCGTAAGCCTATAATATAACAAGGCTTTATAAATAGCTGCCTGTTTACATACCATTTCAGATCTGATCTGACCCGATACGACCTATTATCATAATTATATTCTGGCTAATCCTCTGCCGCATGAAAACAACGAGAGCAACTCTCTTAAACTCTTCGTTGCTGCTGCAGCCACAGATTTCATTGGATGTTGACGTCACACAAAAGCCGTTCTTGTTTACCATTCTTGATTACCATTCCATGGATCATGCTAGGATTTTGCCCAGCAGCAGAATAAGCATCTATTATACGACTTCGTTCGGTTCTCGGTCGTGGCTGCAACGCATGCAAAGAAGGTTCTTTGAAAGACATTTGAAGATATTGAATTACTTGGCAACATTTATTACATGTTTGAGAGCTGCATGCATGCATGCAGAATGAGTAAAACGTCTTACTCACGAATCAGTTTAGCAATACCCCTACATTTTATATAAATACAATTATATATATATATATAAATCATATATACACTGTGCCACATAAAAAATATAATATCTATTTATATAAATACAATTATATATAGATCTCTATATATATATAAATCATATATACACTGTGCCCCATAAAAAAAACACACCAAAAAACTTTTCAAAAATCTTCTATAAAACTATAAGTTTGTACGTTGTTTCTCAAATAATTTTGCCTCAAAATATTTTCCATTTTACTTAGGTCAACGGCGAATATTACAGGAATATCCTGTTGATGGAGCAGATGTTGCCAGCGATCAGATGGATGTCAAGCGATTTATTTATTCTCCAGCAGGACAGCGCCCCAGCACATCGCGCGAAGGACACCATTGCGTTGCTGCGACGTGAAACACCAAGCTTCATTGGACCGGAACTCTGGCCAGCAAACTCACCAGACCTCAATCCCGTTGACTACAGAATTTGGGGTCTAATACAGGATCGCGTCTACCAGACAGCAATACGGGACATCAACGAGTTGAAGGAGCGCCTCATCGTTGTGTGGGCACAGTTGAAGCAGAGTGGCATTGACAAAGCTATTGAGCAGTGGCGGCCAAGGCTGAGAGCCTGCGTTCAAGCGAAGGGACATCACTTCGAACTTCGAACATCTTCTTAAATGAAACATTACTTTTTCTTATTTAACATTAGACTTACATGCGTTTCATGACAAAGTTTTTTGGTGTGTTTTTATGGGGCACAGTGTATATATAAATGTATATATATAAATGTATATAAATATTAAATAGTCTACTGTATGCTTATATTTTATAGTTATCGTTGTGCCACGCACAGTCTCGCATTGCTTCACACTTCATCCTTTCAACAAAAATAATATAAAAAATTAATTCAATTGTTTGCAAATTAAGTGTGAAGAATAGCATCGAAATAAACGCTATAGGAACTGACGTTTACAATTATAATTATAGAGAAAGCACGTGTGCAAAAGAAGTTGTTGCGCAGGATATATCGCACATGATCATTGTGTAATATACGTCGATGGAAAACTACATAAGCTTACACCTGAGCAGCATTTGCTGGATTAAGATCCATGGAAACGATGAACGGACTCATGATGTGCATCATGCATCGCACAGAAATAAGACAGGTGGTGGCGGCCGTTCACGAAGGTGCAAACACGGATAGGTAAACGTCTTAGAAAAGATGCGAATTAACAGCTATAGTATTTGATAATAATTAGATCTATGTTGCGCAAAACACATTCCGAATCTGAATCACCGTGAGGAAAGGATTGCACAGGTGGAAAACTGTTATCGCTGCTTTGTAATGTATTATTACTTAAATATGAATTGCCTTTAAGATTGCAAAATTTCATTAAAATTTTCTTATTTCTGGGAAAGATATTGGCAAAAAACCATAATTTTATGGGTACTTTAACTACTTTTTATGGCCCACCCATATAAGTATAATTCTACATATATGATATATCTACCATCAAGTCTCACGAGATAGGTCCAGATGTTTCCCCATCTAATGTTCGTGATCGGCGCTATATAAATATAAGAATGATTTGGATCAATGACGATTTATTATCATGTAACAGCAACAATCTGTTTGCAAATTATTCAACAGAAACATCAGTCGAAAATGTGTCCGCAGGCCTGTAATACTGCACAGGCTGATGGCATGTCTTCATGATATAATAATATATATTATGTATGTATATTGAAAACATCGAATTCCATTATAGGTTGATCAATATAATTATGATATATGTAAACAACGAGACATGCAGGTGGATAGCATCAACATCATCATAACCGCCATCATCTCCATCGGTGACAGGCATGCACATCCGCCCTATAAGACATATTCGCCCATCACGATTATATATCATTATTATACATAGTCTATATATATATAAATTATATATATATATTGGACTGGGCTATATATTTAATTATGTAAACACACTTACAGCACTTAGTACTTAGTCGTTCGTATACCGTGCAGTAGGTCTGTATACATCTGCATGGCGACGCATCTCCTGCAATCTTCTCTCTGTCCATCATCACCATCTTCTCCTCAACTTAGATATACATATATATATAATCATACAATGTATATATATATATACATGTACATGAATATATAATTATATACATACATGTATCCACGAATCGCAAATCGTCTGTGATGACTTCCGGTCAGTTCTTCCGTCTTCTCCTTTATTCCTTTCTTCCTTCTTCCTCTTCCAGAAAACTGGGCATCACTTGTCTGACTCTTCCATCGTCATCATGCATACAAACAAGCCCCGCCCATTTATACCTCAATCTTCTTTTTCTAATGATGTTTGTCCCGTTATCTCTCTCTCTCTCTCTCTCTCTCTCTCTCTCTCTCTCCCTATCTCTCTCTCTCTGTTTCTGTCTTTCTCTGTCTCTGTATCTGTATCTGTCTTTGTCTCTGTTTCTGTCTGTCTGTCTCTCTCGCTTTCTCCCTTTGATGGTTTTGCTTAATTTTGGTATGTTTTCGCCCCATGATACATGCATGTAAGATTCTTTTCAGTCACCTATGATGTGCTGTCTGTACAAGTGTACATGTAATCTTGTCCTGCTTGTCACTGTCATTAGCCATGCGTCACCTCCATGATATATATATATACATATATACATAGATGCGTGTTTTGAAGAAAGAAGACTTCCACACTTCGGTTCTTCGTCTTGAATATAAATTATACACATTATATTGAGGACGAAGTGTGAAGGTCTTCTGTCTTCGTTTTTTCGTTCTGCTGCGTATTATACATACATTGAAAGGTGTTATTCCGGTGGACACCGATAGGTGTTAGTGCTATGATGAGAAGCATGGATATTTTATCGCTTTACGTATGTAATATGTACACCTTTACTTCGTCTATAATGTTGGCAGTTAAATAAAAGTTGTATCTATATAGTATACCAGAAGCATCACTTTCAGAATAGGCCTATATTCTGTAATAGTACGAGCCAATAGAACTGTAGTATAAAATTATGTATCAGGCCTATAATTATGGCCTCTGTCTTAGATTTGATGGAAATCGTACTTCTAGTAACTCTATTATAGTCTATTATACATGTAAGTCTACTTTAGCAATTAAGAAGCTCCGAAATTAAAACGATTTTTCAATTTAGAGAGCGAAGTCCAAAAGAGATTTTTAATCGAGTTCATGTTTGAACGAACTCCATGAGTGTACCCGGAACTCACGCCGCTAGAAACCCTCCGGAAAGAATCGAAAACCATGCGCATAAGGATTTGTCGTGACTTTCATGCAGGTGTGCAAATACACTTAACATCGATGACAAGAAATCCGAGTGTAGCCTATGTAGGTCGTTCGTTCCTTCGATCACTTCGTCGATTAAGAATCCGAATCAATTAAGCAGTCATTTTCACCTTATAACATGCGTCCACTCTATTCTATAACTATATATAATATATATGTATTGTTGTACTGTGTATATATTGTACAGTTTTACATCGTGTATATATATATATGTATATGTATATATATATTTATCATCATCATCATCAATAGCATAAGGCTCAATGCCCGTAAGAGTCCGACGCCACTCTCTGTCTGAGTCTGTCTCGTGCCATGTTGCCCAGCTTCAACCGGTCCGGTCAGCAGGTCTGCTCCATACCATTAACATCTTGGAGCATCTAGACCACATTGTCTGATTGAAGAGAATCGTGAAAAAGAGGCATGAAGGACAACGTGGGTCAATGCCCGTTGTGTCCCACGCTCTCTCCCTCGACTCTCTCCATCGGTATGCATGTCCTGACCGACCTGTGCATGTCTGCTTCACATCATGACACCTTGAAGCATCTGGGTAGCTATGTCACTTGTGTCGTGGTTTTGGCGGATTACAATCGTCTTGGTTTTTCACTGCCAGCGTATCGCCACCCATCTGGCAAACCTTCCTCCTTTTGTCCGGGCTTAGGACCGGCACAGGGACGTTGTTGGTTCCCTGTGGCAGAGGATGGATGCAGTTTAACGTCGTGCCCAGGACATCTATATATTTATGCATATATATAATTATTATATGTACTGTACAATATTGCCGTGTGCAGCGAAGTCGACAACCGATTTTAATATTTAATCCCACTTTCATGAATAATGTGCGACTTGGTGGCCTATCGGTAATGCGCTTGTTCACGGAGCGGACGGCTGTGGGTTCGACTCCGGGTAACGACCTTGGGCAAGTTGTTTGCGCACACGTGCCTCTGTCACCAAGCAGTATGATTTGGTACCGGCGTAAGCTGCAGGAAGTAAACGGCAAGTCCTGCGATACACATGGCCTCGTGTCCAGGACCTTGGGATTCGTCCATTGCTGGCTCAAGGTCATTGAAAAGAAGACGAGTGCCTCCCTGTGTTCCACATGGAGCTGGATGGACTTTACTTTTACTTCATGAATAAGTCACACTTCCAGAGTCGACCTTTCCTCAACTCTTACAACGTCAATTAGCGTTCGTCTACTTCAAACAAATTAAATCGGCTATAAAATTATGAGTTTTCATTCGACGTATAGCATCATGAGTTTCAGTGGCGATCGCTTGTACGTAGCCATCTCCATTATCTTGTCTGAATAATTATATAATATAAGTCAAGCAATAGGCTGTAACTATGCCACTACGAAAACGTATTTACTTACTGTCTTACTAACTTACTTACTTACTTACTTAGTACTTAATTAGTCCTTGATCCCGTGCACGTCTGCGCATCGGCTGCTCCATCTATGCTATGGCATGGCCATCGTCAGACGTCGGACCTCATTCCAGGACATCCCCAAGCGTCTCAAGTTGTCTCTGATAGTCCACGCTTTATTATCACGCGGCTTTCCCATTTGCTCTTTCTATCTTGTCAGTAGGGGAGTAAGTCCTTTCTTACCCTCAATTGTCACGTGACCAGTGACGTCACAGGCTATTGTTCTCTCGCCGGGACTCTATTGTTCTCTCGCCGGGACTCTATTGTTCCAACTCCGGAAACAAAGGAGCTGTTCCAACTCCGGAGCCTCTATTGTTCCAACTCCGGAAACAAAGGAGCTGTTCCAGGTCCGAAAACAAAGGAGCTGTTCCAGGTCCGAAAACAAAGGAGCTGTTCCAGGTCCGGAGAGGCCCGCCCCGCCCCTCCCCACCCCGGGACCCGCGCGCGCCGGGTATGCGTCATCGGCAGCGGCATCCAAAACACAAAGAGTTGGTCTTTTCAAAAGACTGCGGCGGACGGAACACTTAACTGGAGTGGGGCATTGTTCTAGAAACTACCCTATAATTATAGTCCTTTTGATGTAAAGGCCTTTGCGTGCACATTCCTGTCTGTCTGTCTGTCTGTCTGTCTGTCTGTCTGTCTGTCTGTCTGTCTATTTTTTTACTGTGTGTTGGACTTAGAATATCTCGGCCTTGCAGAGCATTTGGACTTAGAAAATATCAATCGTGTAGTGTATTGAACTTAGAAAAATTTTATTTTTTATCGTGTGTTGGACTTAGAAAATCTCGACATTGCAGGTCATTTGGACTTAGAAAATATCAATCGTGTAGTGTATTGAACTTAGAAAAATTTTATTTTTTATCGTGTGTTGGACTTAGAATATCTCGGCCTTACAGGGTATTTGGACTTAGAAAATTTTTGAACTAAAATCTTTTCGGACTTAGAAAATTTTTGATCTAAAAAATTGTTGAACTTAGAAATTTTTTAATTAAAATCTTGTTGGACTTAGAAAATTTTTGACCAAAAATGTATTTGGACTTAGAAATTTTTAAAAATAAAATCTTGTTGAACTTAGAAATTTTTTCGCACAGTGTGAACTTAGAAAATCTCGGCCTTTCAGGCCATTTGGACTTAGAAACTTTCAAACTTGCAGTGTGTCGGACTTAGAAAAATTTTGATTTTGTCGTGTGCTGGACTTAGAAAATCTCGGCCTTTCAGGCCATTTGGACTTAGAAACTTTAAAACTTGTAGTGTGTCGGACTTAGAAAAATTTTGATTTTGTCGTGTGCTGGACTTAGAAAATCTCGGCCTTTCAGGCCATTTGGACTTAGAAACTTTAAAACTTGTAGTGTGTCGGACTTAGAAAAATTTTGATTTTGTCGTGTGCTGGACTTAGAAAATCTCGGCCTTTCAGGCCATTTGGACTTAGAAACTTTAAAACTTGTAGTGTGTCGGACTTAGAAAAATTTTAATTTTTGCCGTGTGTTGGACTTAGAAAATCTCGGCCTTGCAGGCCATTTGGACTTAGAAAATTGTGAGCTTGCAGCATGTCGGACTTAGAAAAATTTTGATTTTGTCGTGTGTTGGACTTAGAAAATCTTGGCATTGCAGGCCATTTGGACTTAGAAAATTTCAGCCTTACAGAGCATTCGGACTTAGAAATTTTTGCTCTTGTAGAATTTTTTTCAGTCAGTGTGTTGGACTTGGTGAATGTCGACCTTACAGAGCATTTGAACTTAGAAATTTTTGCTCTTGTAATGTGTCGAACTTAGAAAATATGGGTCTTGCAGGCCATTTGGACTTAGCAATTTTTGCCCTTGTAGTGTGTCGAACTTAGTAATTTTTCATTCAGCGTGTTGGAGACTTAGCCAAATTTCAGCCTTACAGAGCATTCGGACTTAGAAATTTTTGCTCTTGTAGAATTTTTTTTCTTTCAGTCAGTGTGTTGGACTTAGAAAATCTGGGCCTTGCAGGCCATTTGGACTTAGAAATTTTTGCCCTTGTAGTGTGTCGAACTTAGTAATTTTTTCATTCAGCGTGTTGGACTTAGCCAAATTTCGGCCTTACAGAGCATTCGGACTTAGAAATTTTTGGTCTTGTAGAATTTTTTCAGTCAGTGTGTTGGACTTAGAAAATCTGGGCCTTGCAGGCCATTTGGACTTAGAAATTTTTGCCCTTGTAGTGTGTCGAACTTAGTAATTTTTCATTCAGCGTGTTGGACTTAGCCAAATTTCGGCCTTACAGGACATTCGGACTTAGAAATTTTTGCTCTTGTAGAATTTTTTTTTATTCAGTGTGTTGGACTTATGCAATGTCGACCTTACAGTGCATTCGGACTTAGAAATTTTTGCTCTTGTAGTGTGTCGGACTTAGAAAATCTTGGCATTGCAGGCCATTTGAACTTAGAAAATTTCAGTCTTACAGAGCATTCGGACTTATAAATTTTTGCTCTTGTAGTGTGTCGGACTTAGAAATTTTTTCATTCAGTGTGTTGGACTTATTCAATGTCGACCTTACAGAGCATTCGGACTTAGAAATTTTTGGTCTTGTAGAATTTTTTCAGTCAGTGTGTTGGACTTAGAAAATCTGGGCCTTGCAGGCCATTTGGACTTAGAAATTTTTGCCCTTGTAGTGTGTCGAACTTAGTAATTTTTCATTCAGCGTGTTGGACTTAGCCAAATTTCGGCCTTACAGAGCATTCGGACTTAGAAATTTTTGCTCTTGTAGAATTTTTTTTTTTTTTTTTTTTTTTATTCAGTGTGTTGGACTTATGCAATGTCGACCTTACAGTGCATTCGGACTTAGAAATTTTTGCTCTTGTAGTGTGTCGAACTTAGAAATTTTTTCATTCAGTGTGTTGGACTTATTCAATATCGACCTTACAGCGCATTCGGACTTATAAATTTTTGCTCTTGTAGTGTGTCGGACTTAGAAATTTTTTCATTCAGTGTGTTGGACTTATTCAATGTCGACCTTACAGAACATTCGGAATTATAAATTTTTGCTCTTGTAGTGTGTCGGACTTAGAAATTTTTTCATTCTGTGTGTTGAATTTAGAAAATTTCGACCTTACAGGACATTCGGAATGAGAAATTTTTGCTCTTGTAGCGTGTCGGACTTATAAAAAATTTTCATTCAGTGTGTTGGACTGAGAAAATTTCAGCCTTACAGAGTATTTGGACTTAGAAATTTTTGCTCTTGCAGCGTATCGGACTTAGAAAATTTCAACCTTACAAAGCATTCGGACTTAGAAATGTTTTCACTTGTATACTGTGTGTTGGACTTAGAAAATTTCGACCTTGCAGGTTTAATCATATGATGGTAAAGGAGTACGAATTGAATCTTGTCACTGACAAAAATAATAAGTATGATAGTTGTGTGTGCAGGCAGGACTTGTAATTTTCTATTCTTTTCAAAGTATGGCACGAACTTTTGCAATTGTACGAAGTCAGACTTGTAAATTTATAAAATACTAAGCGTATGAAACATATGTTGAGCGAAGTAAGAGGCGAGAATTGGTGTGGGGAGGGGACATTCTTAATTTTAGGAAACAAAGGTGTGCAATACTTGCAATATACCAAATTTTAAAATAAATTTCAAATAATGGCGAGCGAAGTAATGCAACTTAGGGGCCCAAACAGCAAATTACAAGGCTCTTTAGGGATATGTATGTTAAGTTAGTGAAGTAAAGGGGTGGGGGAGTACATATTCTTAGGTTTATGCAAACAAAGGAATTCAATATTTGTGCGACGCCGGAAATTTTGGTAAAGTACGAAAATAACATGCAAAGAAATGCGTGTTAGGGTTACGAACGACGTGTTGCAACGCGTATTAGGGTTAGCAGACACGCGAAACTTAGCAGAAATCTACAGTCGTCAACTCTGAAAATGCTAAGTCCAAAACATTTTTTTTGCCCATGGAAATTCGGACGGCAGCACCTTCGAGCGGCGCGGTGGCGGTGCCGGCGGCAGGCGCCCCTTCCCACACGGACGACCTCGGGTCCAGCAGCGTGGAGACGACGAGGCCCGCTTTCCCAATTAGATCAGGCTTTGTCTCGTAGAAGTTAAAGTCGAATACGCTCCGACACAGCTCTTTCAAAAATTTCCTTCACCCGAAATATGCATAAGTCTTTAACTTCATACGAGCCAAAGCAGGATCGATTGGGATCGCGTGCCACGTCGTCTCCTCGCGGCAGGGTCCGAGGTCGTCCGTGAGGGAAGGGGCGCCTGCCGCCGGCACCGCCACCGCGCCGCTCGAAGGTGCTGCCGTCCGAATTTCCATGGGCAAAAAAAAAATGTTTTGGACTTAGCATTTTCAGAGTTGACGACTGTAGATTTCTGCTAAGTTTCGCGTGTCTGCTAACCCTAATACGCGTTGCAACACGTCGTTCGTAACCCTAACACGCATTTCTTTGCATGTTATTTTCGTACTTTACCAAAATTTCCGGCGTCGCACAAATATTGAATTCCTTTGTTTGCATAAACCTAAGAATATGTACTCCCCCACCCCTTTACTTCACTAACTTAACATACATATCCCTAAAGAGCCTTGTAATTTGCTGTTTGGGCCCCTAAGTTGCATTACTTCGCTCGCCATTATTTGAAATTTATTTTAAAATTTGGTATATTGCAAGTATTGCACACCTTTGTTTCCTAAAATTAAGAATGTCCCCTCCCCACACCAATTCTCGCCTCTTACTTCGCTCAACATATGTTTCATACGCTTAGTATTTTATAAATTTACAAGTCTGACTTCGTACAATTGCAAAAGTTCGTGCCATACTTTGAAAAGAATAGAAAATTACAAGTCCTGCCTGCACACACAACTATCATACTTATTATTTTTGTCAGTGACAAGATTCAATTCGTACTCCTTTACCATCATATGATTAAACCTGCAAGGTCGAAATTTTCTAAGTCCAACACACAGTATACAAGTGAAAACATTTCTAAGTCCGAATGCTTTGTAAGGTTGAAATTTTCTAAGTCCGATACGCTGCAAGAGCAAAAATTTCTAAGTCCAAATACTCTGTAAGGCTGAAATTTTCTCAGTCCAACACACTGAATGAAAATTTTTTATAAGTCCGACACGCTACAAGAGCAAAAATTTCTCATTCCGAATGTCCTGTAAGGTCGAAATTTTCTAAATTCAACACACAGAATGAAAAAATTTCTAAGTCCGACACACTACAAGAGCAAAAATTTATAATTCCGAATGTTCTGTAAGGTCGACATTGAATAAGTCCAACACACTGAATGAAAAAATTTCTAAGTCCGACACACTACAAGAGCAAAAATTTATAAGTCCGAATGCGCTGTAAGGTCGATATTGAATAAGTCCAACACACTGAATGAAAAAATTTCTAAGTTCGACACACTACAAGAGCAAAAATTTCTAAGTCCGAATGCACTGTAAGGTCGACATTGCATAAGTCCAACACACTGAATAAAAAAAAAAAAAAAAAAAATTCTACAAGAGCAAAAATTTCTAAGTCCGAATGCTCTGTAAGGCCGAAATTTGGCTAAGTCCAACACGCTGAATGAAAAATTACTAAGTTCGACACACTACAAGGGCAAAAATTTCTAAGTCCAAATGGCCTGCAAGGCCCAGATTTTCTAAGTCCAACACACTGACTGAAAAAATTCTACAAGACCAAAAATTTCTAAGTCCGAATGCTCTGTAAGGTCGACATTGAATAAGTCCAACACACTGAATGAAAAAATTTCTAAGTCCGACACACTACAAGAGCAAAAATTTATAAGTCCGAATGCTCTGTAAGACTGAAATTTTCTAAGTTCAAATGGCCTGCAATGCCAAGATTTTCTAAGTCCGACACACTACAAGAGCAAAAATTTCTAAGTCCGAATGCACTGTAAGGTCGACATTGCATAAGTCCAACACACTGAATAAAAAAAAATTCTACAAGAGCAAAAATTTCTAAGTCCGAATGTCCTGTAAGGCCGAAATTTGGCTAAGTCCAACACGCTGAATGAAAAATTACTAAGTTCGACACACTACAAGGGCAAAAATTTCTAAGTCCAAATGGCCTGCAAGGCCCAGATTTTCTAAGTCCAACACACTGACTGAAAAAATTCTACAAGACCAAAAATTTCTAAGTCCGAATGCTCTGTAAGGCCGAAATTTGGCTAAGTCCAACACGCTGAATGAAAAAATTACTAAGTTCGACACACTACAAGGGCAAAAATTTCTAAGTCCAAATGGCCTGCAAGGCCCAGATTTTCTAAGTCCAACACACTGACTGAAAGAAAAAAAATTCTACAAGAGCAAAAATTTCTAAGTCCGAATGCTCTGTAAGGCTGAAATTTGGCTAAGTCTCCAACACGCTGAATGAAAAATTACTAAGTTCGACACACTACAAGGGCAAAAATTGCTAAGTCCAAATGGCCTGCAAGACCCATATTTTCTAAGTTCGACACATTACAAGAGCAAAAATTTCTAAGTTCAAATGCTCTGTAAGGTCGACATTCACCAAGTCCAACACACTGACTGAAAAAAATTCTACAAGAGCAAAAATTTCTAAGTCCGAATGCTCTGTAAGGCTGAAATTTTCTAAGTCCAAATGGCCTGCAATGCCAAGATTTTCTAAGTCCAACACACGACAAAATCAAAATTTTTCTAAGTCCGACATGCTGCAAGCTCACAATTTTCTAAGTCCAAATGGCCTGCAAGGCCGAGATTTTCTAAGTCCAACACACGGCAAAAATTAAAATTTTTCTAAGTCCGACACACTACAAGTTTTAAAGTTTCTAAGTCCAAATGGCCTGAAAGGCCGAGATTTTCTAAGTCCAGCACACGACAAAATCAAAATTTTTCTAAGTCCGACACACTACAAGTTTTAAAGTTTCTAAGTCCAAATGGCCTGAAAGGCCGAGATTTTCTAAGTCCAGCACACGACAAAATCAAAATTTTTCTAAGTCCGACACACTACAAGTTTTAAAGTTTCTAAGTCCAAATGGCCTGAAAGGCCGAGATTTTCTAAGTCCAGCACACGACAAAATCAAAATTTTTCTAAGTCCGACACACTGCAAGTTTGAAAGTTTCTAAGTCCAAATGGCCTGAAAGGCCGAGATTTTCTAAGTTCACACTGTGCGAAAAAATTTCTAAGTTCAACAAGATTTTATTTTTAAAAATTTCTAAGTCCAAATACATTTTTGGTCAAAAATTTTCTAAGTCCAACAAGATTTTAATTAAAAAATTTCTAAGTTCAACAATTTTTTAGATCAAAAATTTTCTAAGTCCGAAAAGATTTTAGTTCAAAAATTTTCTAAGTCCAAATACCCTGTAAGGCCGAGATATTCTAAGTCCAACACACGATAAAAAATAAAATTTTTCTAAGTTCAATACACTACACGATTGATATTTTCTAAGTCCAAATGACCTGCAATGTCGAGATTTTCTAAGTCCAACACACGATAAAAAATAAAATTTTTCTAAGTTCAATACACTACACGATTGATATTTTCTAAGTCCAAATGACCTGCAATGTCGAGATTTTCTAAGTCCAACACACGATAAAAAATAAAATTTTTCTAAGTTCAATACACTACACGATTGATATTTTCTAAGTCCAAATGCTCTGCAAGGCCGAGATATTCTAAGTCCAACACACAGTAAAAAAATAGACAGACAGACAGACAGACAGACAGACAGACAGACAGACAGACAGACAGACAGGAATGTGCACGCAAAGGCCTTTACATCAAAAGGACTATAATTATAGGGTAGTTTCTAGAACAATGCCCCACTCCAGTTAAGTGTTCCGTCCGCCGCAGTCTTTTGAAAAGACCAACTCTTTGTGTTTTGGATGCCGCTGCCGATGACGCATACCCGGCGCGCGCGGGTCCCGGGGTGGGGAGGGGCGGGGCGGGCCTCTCCGGACCTGGAACAGCTCCTTTGTTTTCGGACCTGGAACAGCTCCTTTGTTTTCGGACCTGGAACAGCTCCTTTGTTTCCGGAGTTGGAACAATAGAGGCTCCGGAGTTGGAACAGCTCCTTTGTTTCCGGAGTTGGAACAATAGAGTCCCGGCGAGAGAACAATAGAGTCCCGGCGAGAGAACAATAGCCTGTGACGTCACTGGTCACGTGACAATTGAGGGTAAGAAAGGACTTACTCCCCTACTCTTGTCCATGCGAACCACGAATCCCATCGATTCTAATTTCCTCTTCTGATAGTCTCCTCCTCCTCCTCCTCCTCCTCCTCCTCCTCCTCCTCCTCCTCCTCCTCCTCCTCCTCCTCCTCCTCCTCCTCCTCCTCCTCCTCCTCCTCCTCCTCCTCCTCCTCCTCCTCCTCCTCCTCCTCCTCCTCCTCCTCCTCCTCCTCCTCCTCCTCCTCCTCCTCCTCCTCCTCCTCCTCCTCCTCCTCCTCCTCCTCCTCCTCCTCCTCCTCCTCCTCCTCCTCTTCTCCCGTCGACCATCTCTTGTGGTTTTTCCGATATTTTATCACGACACGATACATTGGCAGCGAGGATATGAAGCTTAAACTGTTGACCTGCATCAAAATCCTTCGAGTCTATAATATAGTCTATGAGGGACGAACCGTCCAATAAGCCACAGTCAAATCCTTAAAAATGCAAACTTGCAAAGATTGCTTTTGGCTTAAGTTACCAGCGTCACTTCTCTGTATGGTTCCCTGGCTTTCCTCTCTGCAAACATCTTTTAGGAACAGCATTCACTCCTCAGATCCGGCCACCGTGAACCTGCACAACCTGACAATGGTCCTTTGAAATTTCCTTCGGTCGTGCAGCCCTCTGAAATTTCATTCGGTCCTGCATACCCTGGCAATGGTCCTCTGAAATTTCCTTCGGTCCTGCATATACCCTGGCAATGGTCCTCTGAAATTTCCTTTGGTCCTGCATGCCATGGCAACACTTTCATCATGCATGTCTAATTGTCTATTGAATGACTTTATTCTCTCTAGAAGGAGACGAGCGTCGCCCGTTCTCAACTTCTCGGCTGATAGTGATAATAATAAATAATTTATAATATTATGGTAATAAAATTGTTGATAATCAACTGTTGTACTTCGGTGCTGCTGATTAAGATACCTTTATAAGTAGATAAGTAACTGTCTCTTTAAACCCAAGTCATGTTTAAACCCACATCATGTTTAAACTCAGTGTATGTTTAAACCCACATCATGTTTAAACTCAGTGTATGTTTAAACTCAGACCACTTCAACTTGGAGAGCGGTCAAAGGTCAATTGCTTTGCAACCCCATTTATTTGTATAGTACTTGCCGTCCAACCCTAAGTGCCCTCCCTCCCTCCCTCCCTCCCTCCCTCCCTCCCTCCCTCCCTCCCTCCCTCCCTCCCTCCCTCCCTCCCTCCCTCCCTCCCTCCCTCCCTCCCTCCCTCCCTCCCTCCCTCCCTCCCTCCCTCCCTCCCTCCCTCCCTCCCTCCCTCCCTCCCTCCCTCCCTACACGCACTGCAATCTCGGGTCTTCTCAATTTGGAGAGCGATCAAAGGTCAATTGCTTTGTGTGACAAAACAACTCACTTTGTAACCCCACTTCGTTTAGAGAGAACGCATGCACCTACACACACACACAAATATCTACCCACACACACACACACACAAATACCTACCCACACACGCACACACACATGTCTACTCACACAAATACCTACCTACACACACACACACACATACACACACACACATACACACACACACGCACGCACACACAAATACACACACACACACACACACACATACACAAATATCTACCCACACACACACACGCACACACAAAAATATATACCCGCACATACACACACAAATACCTACCCACACACACACACACACACAAATACCTACTCACACACACGCACACACAAATATCTACCCACACACACGCACACACACAAATACACAACTCCTTCAAATACTTGCACATATTCCCCTTTACATTTCATTCATTATTAAACAATTACCTACACAAATACCTACCCACACACACACACACACACACACACACACACAATTACCTACCCACACACACAAATACACAACTCCGTCAAATACTTGCACATATTTCCATTTACATTTAATTCATTATTATTCAATTGGCAAATTAATTTTTAAGCCAGTCCAATTGAACTCAAAGGACGCCTTCGCTTTACGAAACATGCAAACACACACCTTCATGCATGTACATGTACATACAAACATATACGCACAGACCGGTATTAATTCAATTCTTAAAAATACTTGTTCATATTCCAAAATGCATGGTATTCATTACTAAGCAATTGGTAAATTTTATTTTGGACCATACCAAGTATATTAAAACGCTACCACAGAACACTTAACTTTACGAAACACATGTGCATATACACACGCAAACATGTATGCACGCACATGCACATGCGAATACATATACGTACATACAAAATACATGCACATACACGCACGCACAATCACCCAAATATAATATCATTATTGAAACAACATAGCATTATTTTTAAATTCCTCGCATTTCAATATACAACTTTGATTCTAATTCAATTTTCTCAAGCCTTAATATTAACTATGTGAAGAAGTCATACTAAAATTGCAGTGGACAGCAACATTTATGCGTGTATTATTTACAAATATACACAATTTTCTCAAATAGTCTATACGTTTTTCAGGTAGATCAAATTTTTACATTTTAGCATTGTATTACTTAGATGTACACAGAGTCTCATACTCCAAATGATATGAATTTTAAATTTTGAGCATGTATTAGCTAGAAACAAATCATTTGCTTAGCACAATATTCGTCAATAATACATATTTCATTATTTTAGCGTTATATTAATAGAAGTATCCAAAGTGCTCTACTATCACACTCTACAAATTTTTGCATTTTAGACTTGCATTATTTATAAATACACCATTTTTCAATTGCAGGTATTGAAATTTTATTTTAGTATTGCATTACTTAGAAATATACAGACTGCTCTACACCACATAATCGCATATTAGATAGAAATTCACAAAATGTGGAACTCTAGACATCACAAATTTCAGTATTTTAGACTTGCATTATTTGAATGTATGCATTTTTTCAATCATAAAGTGTAGAGTTCTTTATTTTAATAATTATATTTCTCGTAAATGTACAATGTGTTCAACATTACATTCATTTGATGTTTAGATATTATGAGTATAATAGCTAGAAATACACAAAGAGTACAACCGCATAATCATTGGACGATGTATTTCTTTAGATTTTGCGTCTTTATTGACCAAAAGCACAATTATTTCTCATATTATTCGTTTTAAGATGTGTGTATTTGCGGAAGGGGATGCAAATTTCTTCTAATGTACAAGAGTAATCGGCTTATTAGCAGAAGAAACGCTAAGTATTGCACACATTCTCTGTTTTTCAAAATATTTAGTAGAGTACATTAGGAGAGGATGTGTATGAGAGGAGAGTAGTACATACGACAAGTGCATTCATTGTTAATTTTATAGCATTATTCAATTTTTAAGTCATCAATATATTGTAAATACATACTTAGAATAGAAGACTGACTTCTTTATATTCACATACTTAGAATACAAGACTGACTTCTTTAGATTCAACATCTTCTTGGAAATTCGCAGCCTGGTAGGAAACACTTATTCTTCCATTAATAGTAGGTACTTTTTGATATAGTACAATGAATTGCAAGAGATTTCAACTTTATGTATCACTTTAACAAATACGGTATGAATTTACACACAATTTGAACATGTACATTATGCAGGAATTAATAATTTTTATAGGATCTTTTCAATTTTAAAGTATAAAAGTAGCAAATTTTGATAAATTGGGAAGTAAAGGTGAGGAGGAAATACATGTTTGAAGGTGTTATTGAAAAGGATTTCTGTATTTCTAACTTAAAACATTGTAATTTCAATTAAAATTTTATTCAAGTTGAAAAAAAATTATATTTTAGGAATACGACATTCCATAATTTCAGATTTCAACACTTTAAAAATTCTTTTAACTTTGGAATTTGCAAAAGTAAGAAATTGTATGTAAGTAATTTCGCAGAAATGAGTTTCACACTTTCAAGAATTAAGAAATTTCGACCTTATATTATTTCACAAATCAAAATTTTCAACTTCTGTCATTTTAATATGTGTAATTAATATTTGAGATATAGAATTATTAGAAGTAGATGTGTTGAGGAGCATCTGAAAAATGAGAACTTTCATATTATTTTACATTTTATCTAAATGTAAAACTGAAAAGACGTACGATGTGAAGCAGCAGAGCAGTGGAAGCTGACATGAGTAGCTGTAAATGTTGATAATTTTATAATATGCACGAATATTTTAAATGTAATGTTTAGAAGAGTGAACATGTGTAGAGAACGAATTTCAAAAATAATTTTCTAAGATGTATATGCACAATGCACGAGGAGAAGCAGTGGAATTGGCAATGCCTAGCCAGAAGACGATACTTAGTGATATCTTCATTTTCTAAGTTACGCACGTGAATTTTCTATATTATTATTTCAGAGTTGTTTTAAAGGAATTTTTAGAACTTCTTTTCATTCCCATTCTCCATGGTATATTTCTTCCAAGTGGAGGACAATAACCATTTTTGCTAGTTTCAACTGTACAAAAAGTGCTTCTGCAACTGCACAAATCCATTTAGATCTGCATATTTTGTGTACAACTGCAAGTTAAAATATACTTTCATCACAAGTCGCACGTTTGCATTCAATATCTTCTGAGTTCCCACATTTATTACATGGAGTGTGCGCCGCCGCCGCCGCCATCGAGTGATGACATTTCTGCAGTTAGAACATTTCTGCAATGCGTATTTACCTCTTCCCATGCACACAAGCTCTTTGCACTTGTTAAAAATGGTCATGAACTTAAGTATCACACTCAAATATCGAATAATGAAAAATATTTTATAATTTGCTTTTTCTCAATGCACAATGATTCGTCAAAAGTCACAATTTTACTAAAACTGGTTGCACATTTAAACTTTTATGTATGTTTGCTTATGGAAATGTCTAAGAATACTTCTTCCTATGTCTAAGAAAAATGAGCATTCAAAACTTGCTTTTCTCCTTCAACACATAAAGATGCAATTTGAAAGTTCATATGCTCGCGAGCGGTAGAATCATCATGAATCACACACAAATTTCGAATAATATTACAAATTCAATAGGCATTTCATTGGACATATCTTATAATTTGCATATCACAAGTTACTGTAATTCACGAAAACTTGCAATTTTACTAAAATTGGATGGATATTTTAAGTGGTATGTGTCTTTACTAATGAAAATGTCCAAGAATATACTGGCAAGATTCTGATGCATGAGTATTAAAATTTACAACAAACTCCTCAGCACAGAACATTTTAATACTGAACTTCATAATTCATACCACTTTGCACATGCAATACACGACAAACTATAATGTATATGAAGCTTTCCTCATTGGCACTACCAAATATAGAAAATTCACGTGCGTAACTTAGAAAATGAAGATATCACTAAGTATCGTCTTCTGGCTAGGCATTGCCAATTCCACTGCTTCTCCTCGTGCATTGTGCATATACATCTTAGAAAATTATTTTTGAAATTCGTTCTCTACACATGTTCACTCTTCTAAACATTACATTTAAAATATTCGTGCATATTATAAAATTATCAACATTTACAGCTACTCATGTCAGCTTCCACTGCTCTGCTGCTTCACATCGTACGTCTTTTCAGTTTTACATTTAGATAAAATGTAAAATAATATGAAAGTTCTCATTTTTCAGATGCTCCTCAACACATCTACTTCTAATAATTCTATATCTCAAATATTAATTACACATATTAAAATGACAGAAGTTGAAAATTTTGATTTGTGAAATAATATAAGGTCGAAATTTCTTAATTCTTGAAAGTGTGAAACTCATTTCTGCGAAATTACTTACATACAATTTCTTACTTTTGCAAATTCCAAAGTTAAAAGAATTTTTAAAGTGTTGAAATCTGAAATTATGGAATGTCGTATTCCTAAAATATAATTTTTTTTCAAATTGAATAAAATTTTAATTGAAATTACAATGTTTTAAGTTAGAAATACAGAAATCCTTTTCAATAACACCTTCAAACATGTATTTCCTCCTCACCTTTACTTCCCAATTTATCAAAATTTGCTACTTTTATACTTTAAAATTGAAAAGATCCTATAAAAATTATTAATTCCTGCATAATGTACATGTTCAAATTGTGTGTAAATTCATACCGTATTTGTTAAAGTGATACATAAAGTTGAAATCTCTTGCAATTCATTGTACTATATCAAAAAGTACCTACTATTAATGGAAGAATAAGTGTTTCCTACCAGGCTGCGAATTTCCAAGAAGATGTTGAATCTAAAGAAGTCAGTCTTGTATTCTAAGTATGTGAATATAAAGAAGTCAGTCTTCTATTCTAAGTATGTATTTACAATATATTGATGACTTAAAAATTGAATAATGCTATAAAATTAACAATGAATGCACTTGTCGTATGTACTACTCTCCTCTCATACACATCCTCTCCTAATGTACTCTACTAAATATTTTGAAAAACAGAGAATGTGTGCAATACTTAGCGTTTCTTCTGCTAATAAGCCGATTACTCTTGTACATTAGAAGAAATTTGCATCCCCTTCCGCAAATACACACATCTTAAAACGAATAATATGAGAAATAATTGTGCTTTTGGTCAATAAAGACGCAAAATCTAAAGAAATACATCGTCCAATGATTATGCGGTTGTACTCTTTGTGTATTTCTAGCTATTATACTCATAATATCTAAACATCAAATGAATGTAATGTTGAACACATTGTACATTTACGAGAAATATAATTATTAAAATAAAGAACTCTACACTTTATGATTGAAAAAATGCATACATTCAAATAATGCAAGTCTAAAATACTGAAATTTGTGATGTCTAGAGTTCCACATTTTGTGAATTTCTATCTAATATGCGATTATGTGGTGTAGAGCAGTCTGTATATTTCTAAGTAATGCAATACTAAAATAAAATTTCAATACCTGCAATTGAAAAATGGTGTATTTATAAATAATGCAAGTCTAAAATGCAAAAATTTGTAGAGTGTGATAGTAGAGCACTTTGGATACTTCTATTAATATAACGCTAAAATAATTAAATATGTATTATTGACGAATATTGTGCTAAGCAAATGATTTGTTTCTAGCTAATACATGCTCAAAATTTAAAATTCATATCATTTGGAGTATGAGACTCTGTGTACATCTAAGTAATACAATGCTAAAATGTAAAAATTTGATCTACCTGAAAAACGTATAGACTAT
Source organism: Lumbricus rubellus (assembly GCA_945859605.1). Lineage (NCBI taxonomy): Eukaryota > Metazoa > Annelida > Clitellata > Crassiclitellata > Lumbricidae > Lumbricus > Lumbricus rubellus. The sequence continues at coordinate 46,175,045 of OX243811.1, read as the reverse complement.
TTGAGAAAATTGTGTATATTTGTAAATAATACACGCATAAATGTTGCTGTCCACTGCAATTTTAGTATGACTTCTTCACATAGTTAATATTAAGGCTTGAGAAAATTGAATTAGAATCAAAGTTGTATATTGAAATGCGAGGAATTTAAAAATAATGCTATGTTGTTTCAATAATGATATTATATTTGGGTGATTGTGCGTGCGTGTATGTGCATGTATTTTGTATGTACGTATATGTATTCGCATGTGCATGTGCGTGCATACATGTTTGCGTGTGTATATGCACATGTGTTTCGTAAAGTTAAGTGTTCTGTGGTAGCGTTTTAATATACTTGGTATGGTCCAAAATAAAATTTACCAATTGCTTAGTAATGAATACCATGCATTTTGGAATATGAACAAGTATTTTTAAGAATTGAATTAATACCGGTCTGTGCGTATATGTTTGTATGTACATGTACATGCATGAAGGTGTGTGTTTGCATGTTTCGTAAAGCGAAGGCGTCCTTTGAGTTCAATTGGACTGGCTTAAAAATTAATTTGCCAATTGAATAATAATGAATTAAATGTAAATGGAAATATGTGCAAGTATTTGACGGAGTTGTGTATTTGTGTGTGTGGGTAGGTAATTGTGTGTGTGTGTGTGTGTGTGTGTGTGTGTGGGTGGGTATTTGTGTAGGTAATTGTTTAATAATGAATGAAATGTAAAGGGGAATATGTGCAAGTATTTGAAGGAGTTGTGTATTTGTGTGTGTGCGTGTGTGTGGGTAGATATTTGTGTGTGCGTGTGTGTGAGTAGGTATTTGTGTGTGTGTGTGTGTGTGGGTAGGTATTTGTGTGTGTATGTGCGGGTATATATTTTTGTGTGTGCGTGTGTGTGTGTGGGTAGATATTTGTGTATGTGTGTGTGTGTGTGTGTGTGTGTGTATTTGTGTGTGCGTGCGTGTGTGTGTGTATGTGTGTGTGTGTATGTGTGTGTGTGTGTGTAGGTAGGTATTTGTGTGAGTAGACATGTGTGTGTGCGTGTGTGGGTAGGTATTTGTGTGTGTGTGTGTGTGGGTAGATATTTGTGTGTGTGTGTAGGTGCATGCGTTCTCTCTAAACGAAGTGGGGTTACAAAGTGAGTTGTTTTGTCACACAAAGCAATTGACCTTTGATCGCTCTCCAAATTGAGAAGACCCGAGATTGCAGTGCGTGTAGGGAGGGAGGGAGGGAGGGAGGGAGGGAGGGAGGGAGGGAGGGAGGGAGGGAGGGAGGGAGGGAGGGAGGGAGGGAGGGAGGGAGGGAGGGAGGGCACTTAGGGTTGGACGGCAAGTACTATACAAATAAATGGGGTTGCAAAGCAATTGACCTTTGACCGCTCTCCAAGTTGAAGTGGTCTGAGTTTAAACATACACTGAGTTTAAACATGATGTGGGTTTAAACATACACTGAGTTTAAACATGATGTGGGTTTAAACATGACTTGGGTTTAAAGAGACAGTTACTTATCTACTTTTATATGCAGAGCGAAGAAAAGAAGAGGACAATGATGATGATCAGGATGGGCATGATCATAACGAAGTATGATCATGTTGCTCATGAACAGGATCTTGATGAAACTCATGGTCGGCATGATATCGATATTGCTGCTGCATGCGGCTGGTGCTGATGCTGTTCTGTTAAACTGTCATGCTCTTGCCCTCATCGCTTGCTCCAGCAGCTTGCGTTGAGTTGGCGTCATGCACATGGTCCGTTAGTCATGAGTGACGACTGGTGAACATCATGCAAAGGCATTCGCCAACAGACGGACGATGTGTCTTAATGCCAGCGGATCGAACTCTAACCCCAATCGAAACGCGCACCTAATCCACCTTTATCCAATCAACCGCACACGCAGATAATTATATACAGTTATAAGACATCGACGCCGCATGATGGATGCATCGCTGAAGTCTCAGACTCTGAAGTCTCAGCGATGAAGTCTCAGACTGTCTCTCTGGCACGCACACCCTTCCTCCTTCCATCCTATACATCCGTTTCTGTCTCTGTGTATGTTTGCTTGATTGTCTATGTTCTTTTGTTTGTCTCTGTTCCTCCTCTGTCCATTTTCATAATGTTATGGCCGACTGACTCTAGTTTTCTAAAGTCATATCTTGGTTTCTTAAGAACTGATTTTTTTCTATCGGTGTCTCTCTCTCTCTAACAATTTCTGCATTTCTGTGTCGGTGTATTTTACCCGGACACCTGGGCTTCAAGGTGTATCAATTTCTTTGACCTGTTAGAGGCGCTCACCGCCAGTCTAAATGACGTCGTCGTATTTCAGTTAGAAGTTCATACATGTATATATCTAAGCAGGCTGTCATTGCTCGTTCTCGTTTGATAAGCTTCTGTTTAACGACGTCTTGTGATAACAGAGGTGGTCCTTGTGATAACAGAGGTGGTCCTTCTTGTGATAACAGAGGTGGTCCTTGTGATAACAGAGGTGGTCCTTGTGATAACAGAGGTGGTCCTTGTGATAACAGAGGTGGTCCTTGTGATAACAGAGGTGGTCCTTGTGATAACAGAGGTGGTCCTTGTGATAACAGGGGTGGTCCTTGTGATAATAGGGGTGGCCCTTGTGATAACAAAGGTGGTCCTTGTGATAACAGAGGTGGTCCTTGTGATAACAAGGGTGGTTCTTGTGATAACAGGGGTGGCCCTTGTGATAGCAGAGGTGGTCCTTGTGATAACAGAGGTGGTCCTTGTGATAACAGAGGTGGTCCTTGTGATAACAGAGGTGGTCCTTGTGATAACAGGGGTGGTCCTTGTGATAATAGGGGTGGCCCTTGTGATAACAAAGGTGGTCCTTGTGATAACAGAGGTGGTCCTTGTGATAACAGGGGTGGTCCTTGTGATAACAGGGGTGGCCCTTGTGATAGCAGAGGTGGTCCTTGTGATAACAGAGGTGGTCCTTGTGATAACAGAGGTGGTCCTTGTGATAACAGAGGTGGTCCTTGTGATAACAGGGGTGGTCCTTGTGATAATAGGGGTGGCCCTTGTGATAACAAAGGTGGTCCTTGTGATAACAGAGGTGGTCCTTGTGATAACAGGGGTGGTCCTTGTGATAACAGGGGTGGCCCTTGTGATAACAAAGGTGGTCCTTGTGATAACAGAGGTGGTCTTTGTGATAACAGAGGTGCATGGTCCTTGTGATAGCAGAGGTGGTCCTTGTGATAACAGAGGTGGTCCTTGTGATAAAAAGGTGGTCCTAGCTTGTGATAACAAAGATGGTCTTTAGCGTAACTCGGACCACCATAGATCCTGACACTGTAGTCATGCTTGCTTGCTTTAGTAACAGCGTCAAGATCTATTTGATCGCTTAGTAATTTTAAAATAATAATTTGCCAGAAAGTATTCCATATGTAGGAATATGTATACCTGTTCTTTGGAACTGTACCTATTAGGGCAGGTCACTCTCGGCGTTGAATGGCAAAAACTACATGAATTAAATACTCGTAAAAAATAGCACATGGCATAGTCTATAATGTCTGACAGAATCATTTTAATTATTTCTAATGACGCACAAGAGAGACATAGAAAGACACACACACATACACACGCACGCGCACACACTCGCGCACACAAGCGTGTATATACATGTATTATGTATACGCGCACAAACACAGCCACAGCAAGGTAGAGAGAGACTGCTGAGCAAGAGAGATAGAGCGAGACTTACAGAGACCTGTATTTCCTACATGTATATATATGTAGGAAATACAGGTAAATATATATATATGTATATATATATAGTAAGGAAAGGGGAAGGACATATAGAACGTAGATCGAGAGGCACTTGCTGTACGCGCGGATTCATCGAGGCATTTGCTGCAGACTGTAGTCGTAAAACTTTCACATCGTCTGTTGAATCCAAAGCGGAAACGGATGTGGAAAGGGAAGTGGATCTGGAAAGGGTTCCTCCTCCTCCTCTTCCTCCTTCTCCTCCTCCTCCTCATTCTCCTCCTTCTCCTCCTCCACCCTCTCCTCCTTCTACTCCTCCTCCTCCTCCTCCTACTCCTCCTCCTTCTACTCCTCCTCCTTCTCCTTTTACTCCTCCTCCTTCTCCTCCTCCTCATGCTCCTCCTGCTCCTCCTCCTCCTCTTCCTCCTCCTCCTCTTCCTCCTCCTTCTCCTCCTCCTCTTTACGTCACAATCGATGATGCGCTGCAGTCACGTCACTTACTCGACGTCGCTTCATGACACACAGCGTCATCGTCGTCATCGTCATCGTCATCGTCATCGTCATCGTCCTCGGTTCATTAATCTCGACCGTCTTCCGTTGCAAAAGTAAATGTCATCCGTCGTCACGAGTCCAAGTCATCGAGTCTCGATGTCTGCTGCTGCTGCAGAGTCATTGGAGAAGAGAGTCACGTCGGACAACGCATCACGACTACGACTACGACTCCTCTTTCATATATATATATACATAATACATATATATATAATATACAAAGATATACATATATATTATATATATATATATATATACATATTCATATTACATATATGTATATATTGCTCACGATTCCATTTACGTGAGTACAGGAGGCCAGCGCAGGAGACGGTTCTTCTGTGCAGAATTATTTAATGCACTCCGTATATTATATATAATAGATAATAAAGGCCTAGGCCTATTTATGTGTATAGATCTATATATTGTATAGTGACTGCATGCCATGTATCCAAATTCATTCATGACGCATGTCGAATATATTTGCTGAAGATACGCAATAAATTTGTTGCAACTTGCAGTCATTACCAAAGGCTACTGCGTTCACTCGGAGTGCATATTAGGCCTATCATCCTGCGGTCATTTGTGTAAGTTGAAGCCGAACCTGAGAAGCGATTGATTTCATATTTCTCATTACGTTGAGGTGTGTCCTATACACAAAAAATCTTTGAAGGCCACGAGAAATGAATGGCAGAGACCGTATTGCCATCCAATAAACACATGCAGGCTCTACACAGAGTCTACAGGGTGTGCAAAAAACTAAGTTTTTTGCCAATATCTTGACCAGAAGTAAGAATTTTAAAATAAAATTTTACATGCTGAGACCTAGGCCTATAGGCAATCACGTTTGCGCATAATGGCCAAATTTCACCAAACTATTTCAAACAGATCAAAATATCACTTTTAGTTATTCCTCCCACTGTTTTTGACGATTCAAAAACAAAACGCAGCAAAAGTAACAAACACAACTTTATCAAGTCACACCTACATGTAGACTTAAATAATATTGCTATCAAATTAATTAGATAGCTACACAACGTGTGTTCAATGTGTCCACAATCAGCGCCCAATGAGTCTCTTTGTAAAGTTCTTGATATGTATTTGGAATATTTTCACCTTGTTTCTGAACAGTTCATTAAATCGATGTGCTTAATGCAATTGGTAGCACGAACGGAAACAAATATATAGCGTTGCTTCTGTCTGTGTCGTCTACACCTTCTGCCGATGCATCATAATCTGTTATTTTCATTTATCCGTCGCATCCAGAAATCCATTCACAAATTCACATCTAGACAAGCGTACTACAAAGCGTAGGATCATAGGTACAACCTGGTACATAGGCCTTTAATATATTATAATAGGCCTATACATACATACATAATATTATATACATAGCCTATAGACGAGCGTCAGACTTTGCATATTTAGTATCTGACGCTCGTATATTTTGAACCTTTTATTTTATTTAATCCCTTCCTTGAAGTACTTATTACACGCGCAAAGTCATTAAAAATTGACGCCTTATGAAAGGAAATCGCAACAAGGTTTTTATTTACCGTTTATGACCATAACTGTCAGTCACTATACATGCTTTTATTTATCTAATTTCCATTTTTATCTTTTACTCATCTTTTTCACTTGCTTCATCGTCTATAAGTCTCTTCTCTCTTTCACCGAATGACCTTCTCGGTATACACTGACCTTTAACTCGAGCATGATTTTCTATCGCCATTGGTTGATGCATTTGTGATATGGAGACTGGCGCTGAAAAAGTTTTTAATTTCAAATTGCAGTATATAGCGTGTAACTATATTGATTGAAATTTTTATGAATTCTCCAGCGAGACAGTGCTGAAAGGCTGCATCTTTATTGCAGTTAACCATAACCATAAGCAATGGTATATGCAATCTGAGCAATAAGATGAGACCGGAGTCTAATTTTAAAGAGCGAGCTGGGTGGCAGTTGAATCACGTAAGGTGAGAGGTGTATTGCTCCGAGTGCGTGGTCCAGCGCATGTTAATTAAAAACATCCGAGAATTTGTCCTAGCAAAAGTCATATATAGGTAAGCTTCGTATATAGTCACAATGCCAATGTTTATTGCTACTTTTGAGTTACAGATCTTTAGACGTTTCCAGATTAAATTTGATTTTTAAAGGTCGGCAGTTAATACTTAATGTATGATTATAGTATAAGAGCCACTTCAACGCAGCATGCATTTAATTAATTCAGTCATGTGACAGGGACGAGTCAGAAGAATCATGTAACCGCGGATTCTCTCTTTTCCATCTAACTTAACATAAGAATTATTGTTCTTTGCGATGTGAGGATCTCTGTTCAAAGAGGTATAGGGCCTGTACATATATATAGCCTATATACATGTATATATATGTACATGTATATATATATACTCGCCATGCATACAGCACTGTTGCAGCAGTCTGTCGTAGTAACAAAGTCTAATGCACGAAATATTATACAATAATTCATCGGTCGACTAAATCGCATGCAGACCATAAAACACATCGAAACGATGACGTTTGCGTGACTCGTTTCATCAGATCATAACATTTGTTCTGATCATCATGGCACTAGAGACACCGTGCGATCATCGTATACGTGTTCAGTGATCACAATACTACTATATACATGTATAGGGCCTACTTTGTATGCAAATGCAATGGATGTAAGTACGTGTGATATGAATGAATGCACTGTCGTATACTCCTTCTGCATGAGTGCAAATGTTTGTATATGTAAGCCTACTTTCGTACGCACGTATACGCACATATGCAGGTCTACATAAAATTTGATCAGAAAGTAAAACAAATGGAAACACTCCGTTCACATTAATCTTCTGTGTACGCCTTCAATTTCCATCTCAGACGGTCACTATGTAAAGTAGTCTTGAGCAGGTATAGGCCAGCCTACCACGCTGTTACTTAGCACCACCACGTGACGTCTTTATCAATATTGGCGCTATATGAAATAGGACAAGTGAAACAAGAAAGTGTTTTGCATTTACATATAAAGAAACCATGTAAAGTCTTTAACCGAGTGACGTTTTTCTACGTCTTAAGTTGTTTCTGATTCTATGCGAAGTGATGCTGAAGGCTTTAAGTAGACATAATTATGTACCTATAGCATAGGCCTACATGTAAGACTGTAAGTGAAACGTATAGGGTTGACAAACGCCTCCAATGAATAGCCACTCGATTCTACAAACAGCGCTGAGAAGGCTAAATACACACACACACACACACACACACACACACACACACACACACACACACACACACACACACACACACGAGAGGACGTCTACCGTTAGAGCCGTAACGCGCACCTGCACCACGCAGTTGATCTCGTATCAAGTGCCCGAATAATAATATTGCACACACGGCTTAATGGAGTTCACTCGATAGAACACCTGCAAGATGGCATTTATCAAGAGGCAGTTCAAGCAACGAATGCGCGAGTATACCATGCTGTTTATATGCAGGAATAGAATAAATATATTAGTAATATGCAATTATGCATGGATATAAATCATAAAATGTATGTATAATTATAATATCATAGATGAGCATCATATTTTATGCATCATGTAATTATGCGTACCGCAATTTACACTGGAATTTAACAAACATGTTAATGGGCTACATAATTATGTATATGCACGTAATACGTTATGCTGACAGTACTGTATGAATCTTCGCATTAGAGAGTAGTGGCTCGTGGTGTCTGTGACGGCTGAGTTAGGGCTATTCTGGGAATGCTGGACGTCACGATGTGGAACACGTGCGAGCTTAGAGCGACTCGAGACACGTGTCGCTGGTGTTTGCTAATGCATATGTGACGCTAGAGAGAGTGATCTATGATGAGTGGATAGGAGGAGGATGCAGTCACTGTATGTACTATTGATGATGCACGGGGTGCTACGTTTGAGTGCAGTGTTAGAACATAAGTAATCGCTCATGAGTTGACTGCAGAAGGTTCTAAATAAGTAAGCAACGCTCTGCATAATTATTATGTGCTTCTCTTCCAATAAGGCGCATTATAATAATGTGGATCTACTATAGTCACAGTGACAGCTGCTGTAGCAAACAATTATAAAAGTAAAAGTTAGTTCTTCGTATAGTTAGAACATGATAATTTTGGTATACCAACATTTTACCAAAATAATAGGCTACTGAATAAAGTAAATAGGCCACCGTCCTTGGAGTGCTTAGTTCTAAAGTGGCCTTCAATAATACTCAGGGTCTTGCTTGTGTGCGCGCTGTTTGATGAACTGAAATGCGCTTCTGAGTAGGTTATAACTTGACAGTAGGCTAATAAAAGAGAAAAAAAATCAACTGAAATTAAGTAGTTTTTCATGAACATGTTGTAGCCATTAGATGTCTACGGCCCCTATTCTCTTCCGTACTCTTTCTGACTTGGGACACGTGGGTGTGGAAGGATGGGCGGTGCCTATTTAAGGGTCTGCTTTCGTGGGTACAGCCCCTTTCGGTGGTGGTGTGTGAGGAGTGTGGTTGATGTCTTTTGCTGAGTGTGGTCGTGGTGTGCTGGTTCTGCTTCTACGTCGCCGTCTTCACCTTGTTGGTGCTCTGGCCGCTTATCCGTCTTCCTTGGCTCCGTTAGCCGTTGTCTGCTGGGCTGTCGTCCGTACGGCGTCGTCTGGTCTGTTCTACTTCGTGTCTACTAGACGGTAACGCTGTTTAACTTTGCTGTACATAATTGCTCTTGAATAAATCGAAGTTATTTTTATCAAATTGGGACCTTATCTTTGATAGTCATCCTCGTAGACGGCCGTGAACTTTACAATGTTTATTGACTATTAACGGCGACGTATCCAATAAAGATGACATGGCGAAATCATATTGGAAATGATTGACCCGGTCAATACAGCAAATCTCATAGATCTACTCAAACGTTCGACTGCTCATGACTCAGTCTCATGCTATCCGCTATTCTACATTCTCATGCTGTCCGCTATTCTACATTCTTGTGCTATCCGCTATTCTACATTCTCATGCTATCCTCTATTTTACATTCTCATGCTATCCGCTATTTTACATTCTCATGCTTTCCGCTATTCTACATTCTCAGTCTATCCGCTATTCTACATTCTGGGTAAAACGACCTTTCAGTCTCTTCCAAGGTTCTTTATTGACCGGATATTCGCTTCTTTTATATCGAGCTATATAATTAACAAATTGATTTGGCTGGTTAAATGATATAGCAGCAAATAAAAGCAGACACTGCGATTTGAAGGCGAGAGTGTCACGTTTAATTTGTGGACATACGAAATCGCAGCCGGTAAAGTCGTAATAGCAACATTCAATGGTAATAACAGCGGAATTGTAAAGACCTCTCATTATAATAAAATAAAATTAATGACCGTGAAAGCGTGGTACCGGAAATATGCCTACGCGTCAATGGTATCCATGCAAACATAATTTATTTGCAGCATTGTATACTGTATAGCCTACGCTTGACTCCTAATTAATATAACTACGTAACAGATGTACAGCATCGTTTGACTTATAGTCAGCTGGGATGCCAATGTGTTGGCGATACCTTTGTTGTAAAATTTAGTATCTTTAAATTTAGGAAATCAATTGCAATGTTGGAAGTTTCTGTTTTAGCGTTGAATAGTTTAACGAAGACATAATTTAATCTGCCAGAACTAAGTGATTGCCGATTGGCTACACATTTCAAATAATATTTTCAATAATTAATATGTACTTTTATGGAAGGATATAATAATAGATTTCCGCATTTATAAGTCAGATGATGATAATATACTATAGCGACACATCTGCATGCAAAGAGTGGCATATTATTAATGCAATGTTTCTACTCACGTATCAAGCAGACAAAGGATGGAATACTCCAGCAAATCGTCAGATGTCTGTATATCATAATGCAAGGTGGTTCAGCGATATCTTCCCATTGAAAGTGTAGCCAGGCCAACGTCGCCCTCCCTCATGTACGCTGCTCTGTTGGCATATGACGTAGCCGGTCAGTCGGCCGGTCAGTCGGTCGGTCAGTTGGTCGCGGTCAGTCGGTTAATTAACTGGACAGTCGGACAGTCGGTCAGTTGGTCAGTCAGTTGGTCGGTCAGTCGGTCAGTCAACCGAGGTGATCCGGTCAGTCGGTTGGCGAGCTCTCCTGCCCTCGCCCAGTCTACTCTCCTTCAATGTCCCGAATGTCGCTTTTCGATGCGATCAACCGGTTGGATCGTCCGACGATGGATAACAACCAACAACCATGTTTAATCTCACTCAGCCGATCGCTCCGTCTGTCTGTCTGTCTATCTGTCTGTCTGTCTGTCTAAACGGATTCAACGCAATGCAACTCGTCTGCCTTCAACGGGACAACTACACTCCGATGGTAGCAGCATCAGCAACAGTAGCATCAGAAGCAGCAGCGTGACTGTTTCATGTGGCAATTCAATCGCTTCCTTGGGAGCAGATCTTAGCCAACTGCTGCATCCAGTCTACCATTAGTTCTGCTCGCAACAGCTGCTGCTGCTGCTGCTGCTGCTGCATGGGTAGCATGCCACCATCGTCCTTCTTTCCGTCAGTCGATCTTCAAACAACGACCGTAGCCCATTGGACGAGAATGACGACGATGAAGAAGACAGCGGCGCAGTTCGATGTATTGCGGCGGCGGCGGCGGACGGGGGTGCGCAGCCGGCGGCGGCGCCATAGCAGGCAGCACCTGTTTCCAAGCGAATAATACGTCATCTGTGACATCATGCATGCATTCGAGCTTAATCAAACGTTGTCATTCCGAGGCTTAGTGCTAGAATGTCGCAACGATATAGAAACGGATGTACGTGGTGATCACAGGGCAGCAGCAGTTGCAAAGATGGAGTAAATCACGACCAATTCAAACAACAGTAATCTGTGCTTCATCCTTTAAAATAATTATA
>OX243811.1:46078857-46161357 GCA_945859605.1 Lumbricus rubellus | reverse complement strand
ATTTATGTGTGTATTTATGTGTGTATTTATGTGTGTATTTATGTGTATTTATGTGTGTATTTATGTGTGTATTTATGTGTGTATTTATGTGTGTATTTATGTGTGTATTTATGTGTGTATTTATGTGTGTATTTATGTGTGTATTTATGTGTGTATTTATGTGTGTATTTATGTGTGTATTTATGTGTGTATTTATGTGTGTATTTATGTGTGTATTTATGTGTGTATTATGTGTGTATTTATGTGTGTATTTATGTGTGTATTTATGTGTGTATTTATGTGTGTATTTATGTGTGTATTTATGTGTGTATTTATGTGTGTATTTATGTGTGTATTTATGTGTGTATTTATGTGTGTATTTATGTGTGTATTTATGTGTGTATTTATGTGTGTATTTATGTGTGTATTTATGTGTGTATTTATGTGTGTATTTATGTGTGTATTTATGTGTGTATTTATGTGTGTATTTATGTGTGTATTTATGTGTGTATTTATGTGTGTATTTATGTGTGTATTTATGTGTGTATTTATGTGTGTATTTATGTGTGTATTTATGTGTGTATTTATGTGTGTATTTATGTGTGTATTTATGTGTGTATTTTGTATTTATGTGTGTATTTATGTGTATTTATGTGTGTATTTATGTGTGTATTTATGTGTGTATTTATGTGTGTATTTATGTGTGTATTTATGTGTGTATTTATGTGTGTATTTATGTGTGTATTTATGTGTGTATTTATGTGTGTATTTATGTGTGTATTTATGTGTGTATTTATGTGTGTATTTATGTGTGTATTTATGTGTGTATTTATGTGTGTATTTATGTGTGTATTTATGTGTGTATTTATGTGTGTATTTATGTGTGTATTTATGTGTGTATTTATGTGTGTATTTATGTGTGTATTTATGTGTGTATTTATGTGTGTATTTATGTGTGTATTTATGTGTGTATTTATGTGTGTATTTATGTGTGTATTTATGTGTGTATTTATGTGTGTATTTATGTGTGTATTTATGTGTGTATTTATGTGTGTATTTATGTGTGTATTTATGTGTGTATTTATGTGTGTATTTATGTGTGTATTTATGTGTGTATTTATGTGTGTATTTATGTGTGTATTTATGTGTGTATTTATGTGTGTATTTATGTGTGTATTTATGTGTGTATTTATGTGTGTATTTATGTGTGTATTTATGTGTGTATTTATGTGTGTATTTATGTGTGTATTTATGTGTGTATTTATGTGTGTATTTATGTGTGTATTTATGTGTGTATTTATGTGTGTATTTATGTGTGTATTTATGTGTGTATTTATGTGTGTATTTATGTGTGTATTTATGTGTGTATTTATGTGTGTATTTATGTGTGTATTTATGTGTGTATTTATGTGTGTATTTATGTGTGTATTTATGTGTGTATTTATGTGTGTATTTATGTGTGTATTTATGTGTGTATTTATGTGTGTATTTATGTGTGTATTTATGTGTGTATTTATGTGTGTATTTATGTGTGTATTTATGTGTGTATTTATGTGTGTATTTATGTGTGTATTTATGTGTGTATTTATGTGTGTATTTATGTGTGTATTTATGTGTGTATTTATGTGTGTATTTATGTGTGTATTTATGTGTGTATTTATGTGTGTATTTATGTGTGTATTTATGTGTGTATTTATGTGTGTATTTATGTGTGTATTTATGTGTGTATTTATGTATGTATGTATGTATGTATGTATTTATGTATGTATTTATGTATGTATTTATGTATGTATTTATGTATGTATTTATGTATGTATTTATGTATGTATGTATGTATGTATGTATGTATGTATGTATGTATGTATGTATGTATGTATGTATGTATGTATGTATGTATGTATGTATGTATGTATGTATGTATGTATGTATGTATGTATGTATGTATGTATGTATGTATGTATGTATGTATGTATGTATGTATGTATGTATGTATGTATGTATGTATGTATGTATGTATGTATGTATGTATGTATGTATGTATGTATGTATGTATGTATGTATGTATGTATGTATGTATGTATGTATGTATGTATGTATGTATGTATGTATGTATGTATGTATGTATGTATGTATGTATGTATGTATGTATGTATGTATGTATGTATGTATGTATGTATGTATGTATGTATGTATGTATGTATGTATGTATGTATGTATGTATGTATGTATGTATGTATGTATGTATGTATGTATGTATGTATGTATGTATGTATGTATGTATGTATGTATGTATGTATGTATGTATGTATGTATGTATGTATGTATGTATGTATGTATGTATGTATGTATGGCATTGTATGTATGTATGGCATTGTATGTATGTATGGCATTGTATGTATGTATGGCATTGTATGTATGTATGGCATTGTATGTATGTATGGCATTGTATGTATGTATGGCATTGTATGTATGTATGGCATTGTATGTATGTATGGCATTGTATGTATGTATGGCATTGTATGTATGTATGGCATTGTATGTATGTATGGCATTGTATGTATGTATGGCATTGTATGTATGTATGGCATTGTATGTATGTATGGCATTGTATGTATGTATGGCATTGTATGTATGTATGGCATTGTATGTATGTATGGCATTGTATGTATGTATGGCATTGTATGTATGTATGGCATTGTATGTATGTATGGCATTGTATGTATGTATGGCATTGTATGTATGTATGGCATTGTATGTATGTATGGCATTGTATGTATGTATGGCATTGTATGTATGTATGGCATTGTATGTATGTATGGCATTGTATGTATGTATGGCATTGTATGTATGTATGGCATTGTATGTATGTATGGCATTGTATGTATGTATGGCATTGTATGTATGTATGGCATTGTATGTATGTATGGCATTGTATGTATGTATGGCATTGTATGTATGTATGGCATTGTATGTATGTATGGCATTGTATGTATGTATGGCATTGTATGTATGTATGGCATTGTATGTATGTATGGCATTGTATGTATGTATGGCATTGTATGTATGTTTGGCATTGTATGTATGTATGGCATTGTATGTATGTATGGCATTGTATGTATGTATGGCATTGTATGTATGTATGGCATTGTATGTATGTATGGCATTGTATGTATGTATGGCATTGTATGTATGTATGGCATTGTATGTATGTATGGCATTGTATGTATGTATGGCATTGTATGTATGTATGGCATTGTATGTATGTATGTATGTATGTATGTATGTATGTATGTATGTATGTATGTATGTATGTATGTATGTATGTATGTATGTATGTATGTATGTATGTATGTATGTATGTATGTATGTATGTATGTATGTATGTATGTATGTATGTATGTATGCATGTATGCATGCATGCATGCATGCATGCATGCATGCATGCATGCACGCATGCATGCACGCACGTATGTAGGTAAGTATACCTATGTATGTATGTATGTTTGTCTTCTTCTGGTTCTATGTTTGTATGTATGCTTATATTTATGCATGAATGTATGCATGCATACTTGCATAATGCAAATAATGCATCTATGCATGTATGTATGCGTGTCTGTTTGTATGTAGGCCTATGCATAATCAAAGCAGAATCATTCAAACTGGACAAACACGCAATGCTTGAAAAGTGCCAGTTCCTCTACTAGAAGCAGGCAGGTTCAAGAGGGATCCTCTAAGTCTTAGACTTAGAGTCTAAGTCTTATGGGCTGCAGGTAGAGTGTTGCATTGATAGTTAAAATTATGCAATAGTTGCGACTCCACACGATTTCCTTGCTTAAGTTCCTGAAGTTGGAACAGATCATGAACGTGTAAATTTCTGTTGATCGGAGTGAAACCTATTGAAGTAATAAACGACACGCTGGATAATTTCTGTCTTGAATTAATCGATTGTGCAAAAGATGTTAAATTTTGATGAATTATATCAATCGCCTAAACATATTTTGCTTTTACCAAAAGATCTTCATTTTATTCTGCGTTGCAAATGATTTTTGCGCTGTTGTTATACTCAGACAATATCATCTTTATGATGCATCAACCAATAAACGTTTGGTACTTCCTTTGTTTGGTGGGTGCGCTGAGTATATAGCGAGGCCAGTGAGTGCAGTCTGTAACTGCACTTCTCTCGGTCCGTATCTAATCAGTGTCTTGTCTGATCTTGGCTCACGTCTACAAGTGCTGGAAAGCTAATTGTAAGCTGATAAGTTGTGATAAGTTGTCATGTCCGCAATTTTGTCTTTCTTTTAATTAAGAACGACGTTTATTTTAGACATTCCAATAAAAACAGTACACCAAGTGAAATTTCGTTCTTTTAAAAAATTAACTGTAGCATTAAAAATCCGCAAATGCATTTTTACTGAACATCATTAAGTTTTAAACAACTCTCTGCGTCTGGACTGGGGTTCAAGCTTTTCGTTGATGTCCACTGTAGTGAAAAACAACAGTTACTCTCGCCTTGAAGACAGAATATACACTTGACAGAAAGATAATTGTTCGACAGAAGTCTGATGATCATATAGGCATCAGCGTTGTAAGGATTATTCAGATGATTAAAGTTATCATTCTGTTAAAAAAGAATTAGACCTAGTCAGATGATTAGAGGCATCCACATTGGTCGGCGACCATTTCACTCATCGATCTGAGGATCCAGGTGTCATCGTCATTTCGATACAGAATGTTGATCGGCGACAGTCTCACAGGAACGCAGCATGTGGCCGGCAGCGCATCAATTAACGCCTGATGAACAGTGTTGTTGTTGTTGTTGTTGTTGTTGTTGTTGTTGTTGTTGTTCCGCAGTGCCGTCCGATAGAGACCCTTGACGTAGGCGTGGTTGGTCATGTTGTTCCCAGGGTTCCCCTGAGACGGAGACACACAGGACCCAGAACAGTAGTTGGCGTAGTAGCCCAATGGAAAGCGAATCCAAGACGTCCAGCCGAGCTTTGAGAAGTCCAGGTACCAGGAGCGTAAGGAGCAAGCTACTTCCCGTCTCTGCCTCCTTCTGCTGCTGTCCCTTTTCGTGTCTCTCAGTTCCATTGCAATCTTCGACTCCTGCGAAGCTGGCGTTCTCTCTGGCTGATCGAGGCGACCATCCGTCTGTCGTACAGTTCCAATGGAATTATTCCCACTCAGCACCGAATCAGAAATCGGTTGGTTTGAAACCACGAGCATGACGTCAGACAGACCGGATGTGACGTCACTGAAGCCTTCTCGATGAACAAGCATCATCGTCATCACGATGGAACAGTCCGGACAGTCCCCGCCGTCTGAGCCGCTCATAGACGACTGCAGCTCCGTCCGCAAGTCTTGCACGGATCCGGTGATGTCGTAGATGTCAAAGTGGCGATGTCTGGTGACTGGTTTGTGTGCAAGAATTCGACAGCTGCTGCTGCTGCTGCTGCTGCTCTCGTTCGCTTCAGCTTCACGGCAAAAGACCAGAGACCGGATGTTGACTCGTCCTTCTCTCTCCTCTAACGCTGCTGCATGTGACTCTTGTCGAACAACAACTTCCGCAAGCGCCATCGACTCCATCTTCAGAACAGCGTTCAGATGAAAATGCACTTTCACCGTTTCACTGTCGACCGAAAAAACTTCAACAAAAAACAAACATTATAGTTACAACGGAAATTCGTAGTACGCCATAAATGAATAGTAAGCTAGTCAATTTCAATTGTTTTTTTGCATATGTTGCGTCTCATGAATGTCATTCGATATTATGATGAACATGACAGACTTCCATGACAGTCTACCTGGATTCTTGAGACCTTGGTTTTGGGGAAAATATCGCATCCGCCAAAAAAGTTGATGACCTTTTTTTTGTCATCCGGCCAAATTTTCGGGAAAATCATACCATTTCATCCGCCAAAAAAGTTGATGTCCTTTTTTTAGTCATCCGGCCAAATTTTCGGGAAAATCATACCATTTCAGCGGCCGCTGAAACCAAAATGGGGGGGCACGATACATGGGCATTTCTAAATGGGGGGGGGGGCATGGCCGGATTGGCCTCCCCCTGGATCCGCCTCTGATGGGTGGGCCTTTTTTAAGTACCTTAAAGCTTTATAAGGGCCTATAGAACGCATCATGTCCTTCTGTTTGCCACACCGTTGTTAAAACTTTCTCGCCAGCTTAAAACTGAAAATTAATGACGATTTAATTTGATGAACTAAGTAAAGAATAGAGCCTCTCGAAGTCGAAAGTCCATTCTGAACCTTCAGGGTAAAACTTTAAGTGTGTACTTAAACGATGCAATACCAGTCATTATTTCCTTGAAAAACCGCACTGCAGAAGCACAAGAAAATCACAGTGAATCAGATGATGACTTGTGTTTACTGAAGGGCTTTTGATTGTTAGCATTTTCTAAGCATTAGCAACCGTCAAATACATGGGGATTTTGTGGCGCCACCTTGCGAATGGATGGTCAGACAAAATGCCATGCGACAAAATGGTATGAATAAACTGTCATGGACGAAATGTCTTAATGACAAAATGCCACCTGATAAAATAAAATGTGCTTATCTTACTAATAAATCATCTCAAAATCGAATAAAAAATGTGCTTATCTTACTAACAGGGCTTTTTTAAAGTGCAGTTGTAGGCTACTCAAAATGTGCAGTTCTAAATGTACTTGTGCAGTTGTAGTTTAGAAGCACTTCTGTACAGTTAAAACTAGCAAAACAGATCATTGTCGTTCGATTGGAATTTGGAAGTATAATTTACCATGGAGGATGGGAAAGGAAATAAATGGTTGTGCAGTTATAAAAATTCCTTAAAACTGCCCTGCTTAGGCTACTAATTAATCATCTCAAAATCGTCTGAAAAGCGATTGCAGCAAAACATTTTCGATGGCAACAACAGGATGAAAGCAAAATCTGATTGATTACTTAACTACTTAATGATTAGTACTACTACTACTAGCCTACCATTTCAAATGACAACTGTAATCTGCTAGCGGTCTGATGCTGTCCGCAAGGCAGCGTATAGTGCACAGTTGTTAAGTCATTTATACGATGATCAAAAAAGCTGCATGGTTTCCAGCGTTTGTAGTGTTTGCACATTTTGGAAACTACAGACAACATTGATACCAAGAACTCTTGCAATGTCTTCCAAATTATCACCTTTTAGTCGGTTTTTCTATTCCGAGATGATAAATTATTAAAATGAACACACATTTACTCGTTGATAGGACTACTTATGAGCCACGACAATTTGTATGTGACTTCAACAAAATTTGCAGATCATTGTCCTCAAAACGGACGAACTATAAATAGCCTACCGAATGCTCGATTATGCGAAATTTTGCTTCCAATAAGCTTATTGACGGTATACGCTAAATGTAAGAAAGTGTGAATCAATTATAGGTACATGTAAGCAGAAAACAAGCAATAATTCTAATGACACCGAGGCCTACAGCCCTAAATGTAACTGTGAGTAGTCCCATAAGTAAAGTAAGCATTCAGAAAATTTATGTTTCATTGTGCAAAGTTGCTCAAAATTTAAAATTTTTGTTAGAAATTTCGAGGCAGGAAATTATTGCGTATTGCGTTTGTATAAAATCTTGCCTTTATAAAATGATAATGAAAATTGATTAGCCCTATGTATTATGGGTATTAAAAATTGTACACATTTTTATAAGGAAACCGCGACAATTGAAAGAAAATTCAAATCATTAGAAATTGGCTATTGCAGTCACCACTCCTTAGGCCTAGTCTAATTGTTAGGTTATCATGGCATGGCATTAGGCTATATTAGAGCCTAGCCTACGGACGATTCTATTCAAAAGCAGATTGTTTTTTCCACAAGCGACGTTGGGACAATGCGCTATTTTAAAAAGACATTCAGGAAATTAAATAGTGTTCTAAAATTCCGCAACATTCGATTTACGAGAGGCATGTACAATTGTACATGTAGGTTATGTTGTAGAGAGCCGCTCTGAACAAGTCCTTAGCAAAGTAGGTTTCTGCGACATGACTTTGTATGAACGTTATGGCGTCTTACCTTTGTAGGGCATCACGCCGGTGACAATCGTCTCTTCTTCCGTCTGCTTCGAGCGATTCCAGCTTGTCCTTGTCTGTCTCTGAAACTTCCTTAAGATCTCCGTCATGTACCCAGGAACAGCATCCGTCATCGCCTTTGACCTTTTTGACCTTCGAAGAGGTATCCTTTCCAAACCGAGTCTTCTTAGGAACTGTTGTTCCATCGAGTTTGTGGAACCGCCTGCACCCGCCGTCGATCCGTCTTCTGATGACATCATCGCAGTTTTCGTGACGTCACCAGTTGCTGCTGCTGCTGTGAACGACCGACTTCTAAGAACACCTCCAACAACAATAATTGTTCTCTTCTCGTTTCTAGACACGGAGTTTGCTCGCGCCAGAGAATCGGAAACAGTAAGAGTCACCAATGTGATGAGAAGGACTTTCGAAAGCTGCGGAAAATCAGCCATGTTTCGCTTAGATCTTCTTTCTATTTAGTATCGGTGAGATAAAAATATATTCTTCTTCTTTTCTTTCTGTATTGGCTTAGTCCCTCGCTGGAGAGGAAGGAAGAAATTGTTACAGAGACCCAATTCAGCAGAGACCTATATCATAAGCAACATCATTGGATTTAACCGCTAAAAGATGCCGCCGCTCTTGCAACAAGTTAGGACTGCGCTGTCAGAAGAAAGCAGGGCTCGCTAGAGACACGGCTTAGGTGGGCAGCAGCGGCTGCAGCAAGATACACTAGCACACACGCGCACACACACGCGCACACACACACACACACACACACACACACACGCATACACAAAGGCGCTGACGGAGGCCTCCTCCTCCTCCTCCTCCTCAGCTGCAGCTGGCATGAGTCAAGGCAGTGTCTTGTTTTGGAATTATTGTTTATTCTGTTTCTGTGTCAGTAGTTCACCGAGCCGTTTTACACACGGTGTCAAGCTTCTAAGCGAATTCATATTTTATATATATACTAGAAGGGGTACCCGGCGTTGCCCGGGAAATTTAGGATACGACCCGCTCCGGTCACAACCCAAACACACCACACCCCCACCTCCACCCCACCTCGTACACCCCCACCCTCCACCCACCCCACCCGGCCCCAACCACACCCCCACCTCCACCCCAAACCCACCCCGGCCACCCGCCTCCACCCTACCCATCCACCCCACCTCCACCCCCACCTCAAGACCCTCCCCCACGCCGTACACCTCCACCCCTCAACCCGGCAACAGCCCAACCACACCACACACCCACGCCTCCTCCACCTCCACCCCCAAAGCGCACCCCACCCCATACACCTCCACCCGCCACACCCCACACCTCCACCCCACCTCCACCCCACATTCACCACACCTTCAACCTTCACCCCAAACTCCCACCCCGTCCACCCACCCAGTTCACCCGCCTCCACCCTACCCCTCCACGCTCCACACCGCCACCCCACCTCCACCCCCACCTCCACCTCCACTCCCCACCCGTACACCCCACTCCATCCACCCGCCCCACCCCGTCCACCCCTCCATCCCACCCCCTCCACCTCACTTTCTCCACCCCACCCCTCCACCCCACCACCTCCACCTCCACCCCAAACCCCCCACACCACCACCCCACCTAGTTCAACCGCCTGTACGTTATCTCCTTTCGCCAATTATATAATGACCATGCAAGCGTTTAAAAAGGTGTTTTATAAACTGCCGTCTTCGCCTCCCCCACCATGACCCCAATGGTGGGGGAGATTCGCCAACCACTCCATTGGGTGGTTTCAATGGCCCTCTGTCTAGGTGCAAAGTTTGAGATCAATGCCTAATTTTTTTGAAAAAAAATTTGGGGGGTTTCGCCCCCCATTTTTGCCCCCATGGTGGGGGAGATTCGCAAACCCGCCAACTTTGCGTCTCATGCCCAGACGGAAACATTAGTGAAGGTTTGGAGTGAAAAGCTCGAAAACTGTGGAAATGCATTCCGGTCAAACAGACACACAGACACACAGACACACATAGTTTCTTCTTTATTATTATAGATAAATATATATATAATATATATGTAGGACTTTTTGCAGGTCTATATATGATATATATAATTATATATGCACGGTAATTGGAAAAGCGAAAGAACGTGTTCATAATATCATTCTAAGAGCATAGGCCTACGTGTTCACTTTTGTGAGTTTCATTAGTGCAAAGAAAATGTTAAAAATCCGAAGTAGTATAGTTAGAAAATAGGTGTCAATTTTCCAGATTGGCACATACATATATGTGCGAGCGTCCATGCTTAGTCTAAGCTTACTTTAAATTGTACGGTAACCACTATACTGGTGAGTGCAGTTTGAAATAACGGCGCTTCTTATTAATTTCTTATCAGCTATAATGAGTAACATAGCGAGAGCCACGTTAAACTGATAGGTCTATGATAATTATAAATTGTAACCACGTTAAACTCATAGGTCTATGATAATTATAAATTGTAACCACGTTAAACTCATAGGTCTATTATAATTTGTAACCATGTTTCCGTCTATGTAGCCTATCTGAGTCTTGCAAGTCTTGCTGTGGTTTAATGCCTGCAGCTATAATTCGCTTCTGTAATTAGAGAAGGGTCTACAATATTGTGCGTCGTTGGCCTTGTGAAAATTTCCACAAAATTCTGTTAAAATTTCAATTTTTTTTAAACGGAAGCGATTGTCTTAAATAAATAGAGTTCATTTGTTTTCATTCTTTTCTTTGATTTTTCTACTTTGAGAAAATCGAGAAGCTATAAACTTCCGGTTACGCTCTTTCGAATTTCGTAGCTAGGCCTAACTGTGTGTTAAATTTATTATTTATGATCAATAAATAGCATAGGCGTATAGGATATCTTAAAATTATTGTCACTAATTATTTATTTGTGTGTTGGCCTAAGAGTTCGCCTATAGTGGCGTTTGCGCGTTTCCAATTGACATGCATTCGTGTCTACAAAATATAAACATACTTTCTTCTTCGAATCCAGGTAGGCCTGTATACGCCTGCTAATGTCACCGGAAGTTTTCTGGTTTCTGACAGAAACTGCATTCCTTGCTTAACGATAGATAAACCGTGCTGCAGAATCGAAGCCGAGCACCAGTTGCCCTCTGACCCTGACTGACCTATGAGCAGATCTAGATCGGTATGAGTATATAATAATTAGTCTGTGTTTTAGTCTAGGTCGATTGCTGGTGCAATGTCGTGTAAACACATACATGTAGTTTAGCATTAATTAACCTGCTTCCTTAAACACACCGTTGCCAAAAACGGTCACAGTTGGTCAGCACCTGTGTTTGAGACAGCATTAATACGGTAAGTGTTATATACATGTAAACTAGATCACAGCAGATTAGCATAGTCCTGTATAAATGTAACAATTTATAACTGACACATAATTCATTATTATATACGCTAAATATTGGTCTGTATAGTTCAAGATGAACGACCGTTTTATTACAACATTCGTCAGATTCATCTGAATTCAGACTCAATTATTATTAGAGTTGCATTCGTTCCGAAAGCATGGAAATTTTCAATTTTCCATATGTATGTACATGTATGTGTGTCGGCTTCGATGCATGTATGTGGGTAACTGAGTATAGGCTACTTACTTAGAACTTAGTCCTTCCTGTGCATGCCTGCACATCGGGCGACGCATCTCCTCCACTCCTCTCCATCCATCACCAGTTCCTCCGACTACTCCCATGTCAGCTCCAGGCGTCTTAGTGAGCATGTATGACTTTTAAAGTCATGCATGTTCGCATGCACGTAGAAGGTAAACAAAATTCTCGGAAATGGAATTAGGAATACTGTAAGGGTGCATTCACATAATGATTCTGACTAATAATATCCTGTGTACAGTGTGTAGGCTATAGGCCTACACCTATGATTTTAAGTTCATCACCCATGCACCAATGCCGGTCATTCGGTGTAATCCTATGGACGTTGTGTGTTATATTTGGCGTGATTCCAGTGTATCGGTGCGTGCGTGGGTGTGTGCGTGTGTGTATGTAGGTGTGTGTGTATGTTGTGTGTGTGCATGCATACATTTGTCGATTCTCGAATTCCGAGAAGCCTGCTTGCTTGCTGAGGGTCGTGTCACAATAGCTTTGCAATGTTTAATGTTTAGCATGCAACCGCAGAAAGACATTCGAACTCCACCGAAACATAAACGCAGAATCCGTTTCCAGTCCGATGTTTTCTCTTGCACTCGTTAGGCTAAACAAAAGCGAGACTTGATCTTACTTATAAGTCTAAGCTTATATGTTAGGATTTCTCTTATGATTGATCTTGGTAGTAGATAAGAATACGAAAAAGAAGAATGTGGTGTAGAAGATGCAGAAGATGTTAAAAAAGATGACGAAGAAGAAGAGGTGGTGGAGGTGGAGGAAAACGAGGAGAAAGAGGAAGAATAAGAACACGAATTAAAAAGGTGAAGGAGAAGACAGTAGAAAAATAAGGAGGAGAAGAAGAAGAAGAAGATGAAGAAGAAGAAGAAGAAGAAGAAGAAGAAGAAGAAGAAGAAAAAGGCGCGGTTTAAGACATCTTAACAGTTTGAGATGAGTGTCGGGCCTGTCGGCACCAATTATACTAATAAAAATGACACTTTTTGAAAGTACAATAAAAAGTCGCTTGATGTTTCAATTAGAGCATATTCGAGTATTTGTCAAGGCCAAAACTTTAGCAGCGTTTAGCAGTGAAGGGCCGTTAGTTGCTTCTTCTGCCATAGGCTACTCTAAGATTAATGACGGCCAAAGTTCTCAGTTTAAATTCCTTACAGAATAAGCCTGCTTGCCGTCAAATAGACATAGGCCTACATGTATTTAAGCATGTTCTCCTTCTTTAGTGTATATAAAAAATTATCATAACCATAGGGCCTATAGGTCTATACGTGCACTCTATATCGTGATGTTATATGTGTCCTTGTAGTCCTATCAGCTGTATAGGTAAAAGTTGTCAAGGCCATGGGCGCCCACAGAAATTTTTGCAGGGGGGGGGGGGCAAAAAATTCTCGATGATCGCGGTTAAATGTTTTAGTAGCCTATAGCAATTAAGAGCTTGAAAAAAGCAAAGCTGGAAATTAAGAACACGAGTATTTTTCAATAAGGTTTCTGAAAGCAAATTCTTCAGTTTCATTTCGTGTATCAGTTTTTATATGAATAGTTTATATAGTGCGAAGAAATTTTTTTAAAATCCAAGGTTCTCTACAGTTTCAGTTTGACATCTCTATAGCCTACTTTTAGAGTCTGTACTGGCAGCATGCAAAATGGACAAACTGCAGCCTGGCTTCTTGCAGACTTGATTTATAAAAAATACTGCTGAATAAGCAGATCTCCCTGACATAGGGCCTACTTGAATTTGGTGCACTGTTGAGAAATTTTGAACTTTGGCATTGCATTAAAACTTAGTTTTGTGCAGTTGTGAAAGGCTGCATGACTATGAGATTCCAATCAAGTAAGCCATAATCGATAGGCCTACTATTTGCATCCATGGGCGCCCGCCGGAGAGTTAAAAGCCAATGGTCATTGTTCCAGCTTTTAGCAAGATGTTGATAATGTAAGGCTGAAAATTAAGAGCATGTTTATTTCTACAGATATTTCTGAACATAGATTTATGACTTTCACTGTGTGTATCGTTCATATCCTTAGTGCTTTAATGCGAATAAATTTGTTAAAAACCCAAAAATAGTAGTTAGAAAAATAAATGTCAATTTTCCAGGGGGGGCAAGTGCCCCCCTTGCCCCTATGTGCGGGCGCCCATGGTCAAGGCTGATGGGTGTTGGCTTATTTGTGGGTCAACTACATGTAGGCCTAAGCACAAGGTCGCCCACTCAGTCCATGCAAAGACTCCTTGACTGCACCTAATTATCTGCATTCAGTACAAAAAAAGAGTGGAATACTTTCGATAGTGCAAGAACATGCTGATAAGTGATAACAGTCATGATTTCAGTTCAGCAATTTACATGTACTTGTATAGATATGCTGGCAACGCCAATGATATGAAAAGGCTGGTGAGAAGCTGCGGAATTTTATAATAGGTATATGTGTGCTCATTTAGAACTGCACTTTGAAAGCACAGGTTTGCCTGCAGGGTAGGCCTATCTGTGTACCACTCCGACTTGTTTGTGCTTGACAATAAACCCATGCACACATGTACTGTGTAACACTGTAATTGTTCGATACCGTTAGAAGATACATGTACAATATTATTTCTACTGTTGTACATCTACAGGGTGGGCCAAAAAAGACCCCCATAGGTTTTTTGCCAATATTTTTGGCCAGAAGTTCGAATTTTGAAATGAAATTTTGCAGTCTTAAAGGCAATTCATATTTACACATGATGGCCAGATTTCATCTAAATATATCAAACAGAACAAAAGTTATATCGGTTTTAGTGAAGCCACCCTCAGGTTTTTGACGATTCAAAAACGAAACGTAAAAATATAGGTTTTTGCCAATATCTTCACCAAAAGTAAGAATGTCGAAATGAAATTTTACAATCTTAAAGGCAGTTCATATTTACAGATTAAGGCCCAATTTCATCAAAATATTTCAAACACAACACAAGTTATATCACTTTTAGCGGGACCACCCACCGTTTTTTGACGATTCAAAAACGAAACGCAACAAAAAGTAGCAAAAACACGATTTTATTAAGTCTCGTCTCAAATAATTGCTGTCAAATTAATTTGGTAGTGCTTCGCAACTTGTGTTCAATGTGCCCACCACCAGTGCCAACACTTCTTTTGAGTCTCTTTGCAAAGTTCTTGATAGACCTGTTGATTAATCTGACAGATTCCTTATTTACCAATTTCATGTCATCTTGCTAAGTGACTTCTCAGTGACGTGCAGCTACTCTGGTACCCTGTTTATTTTTTAAATAGTAATAATAATGATCATCTGGCAATATGCAGGCTCTTTGGTAACAATTATTTGAGATGAGACTTAATAAAATCGTGTTTTGCTACTTTTGCTGCGTTACGTCTTTGAAACGTCAAAAATGGGGGTTGCCTCGCTAAAAGTGGTTTAACTTTTGTTGTGCTTGAAATATTTTTGATGAAATCTAGCCATCATGTGTGGATATGAATTGTCTTTAATCGTGTAAAATTTCATTTTGATATTCCTACTTCTGGCCAAGATAATGGCCAGACTAAGTGAGTTGATTTTTTGTTACTTTTTGTTGCGTCGGGTTTTTTAATCGTCAAAAAACGGTGGGTGGCTTCACTAAAAGTAGTATGACTTTTGTTGCGTTTTAAATATTTTAATGAAATCTGGCCATCTGGTGTAAATATGAATTGTCTTTAAGACTGTAAAATTTCATTACGAAATTCTTAATTTTGGTGAAGATATTGGCAAAAATCTTAGGGTGGTCTTTTTTTGGCCCACCCTGTTTTTACGGCGTCTGTGTGTGAATTTGATTTCAACCTCTCTGCAGTATTGTCCGTCTGTCTGCCAACCTCTCTATCTGTCTGCCTACCTGTCCGTTTTCCTTATGCCTGCCCGTCTGCCTGCATTGATTATTATCTGCCTGTCTGCAGGGGTGTAGGCTTAGATTCATTTGGGAAAGGTCGATCATTTTCTTCTCTTATGATTCTCGACGTTATACACACACTGGTTTTCATTCAAAGAGTTTCAAAGCGGCTCATTAAAACACAACCATGGTGCTTAAACCACTACTGCTACATGTGCATCCTACCATAGGCCTACGTATCAGGTCATGGGCACGTCAAGGGACAGCATATAGACTCAACGATTGTATGTCCTCATGCATCGACTTCGCAATCGTCTGCCATCCAACGATGTTTCAATTACAGTTGACGAGTTGCAATGTAAACGCACTCGGATTTTTATATAGCGCCTGTATAATAATTATGGCCTTAAGCTTGAGCTTATGATGTTCTCAGGCTTTGCATTTACATTAATTAATAGTGTGTGGCCCTATGTTAGTCTGCTATTTTTGTGTACCGCCTCATATTCAACTTAACCTTATTTTTAATGTGTTATTGGTGTCTCCTTATCTTGATGGAATTTAGATTCTCCACATTTACTTATGCAAGAATTAAGTTTGTAAATGAGCCAGCCGAGTTTAAGCGGGTCTTTTAGACCTTTGTCGGCTGACTCATTGACCTGCACTAATATTAAGTTTATAACAATTAATTCCTTGTTGAAGTTTTGTTGTTGTTAATGTCTGTTTCTGTTATGTGATTATTGATGTGACATTGCAAGTCAATAAATGAACAAATGGTAAAGCAGCGAAGTCGTCGGTAATCGTTTAGATTTTATAAGCAGTTGATAAGGCGTGTAATTAGGCCCTAGTAGGTCCGTTGAAAATATCTCAGAAGTTTTTCCCTTTGAGACATTGTTTAAAAAAATATAATCCCCAATTTATCTCGGCTGAGCATGAACTGTAACCACCGAACTAAAAATAATGGTTATTTGTGACATTCATTTAAACTGGGAAAGTCGACGATGGATCTCACCAGATATATATATATATATATATGTATATATATATATATATATATACATATATATATATTAAACTGGTCCAACTTACCATGTGAAAAAATAAATTTTCAAATATCAAATTGGGTCACAGTTGTCCTTGTTCCTATACACCAGGGTAGCTTACATGCCAAAAATTGAAACGATTCAATGATATCTAGAGGTGGCTCAAACTTGAACATTTTTTCTGTCATTAGAACTGCCACACGCAGTCTAAGGCTGCAGCTGAGCAGGAATTGTGTTCAGCCGACGTACCTCTCCTTTTGCACTGCGATGGCAAATGTTATCTACACTGTGTCCGCGATAAAGTGATACCCAAAATAAAGTGTCATAACTCGGTCAAAACTTGTAGGATTTGTCTGAAATTTTACACACAACAACGGTGGCCATATATACACGAGATCCTAAAGCCGATTTGAAATATTCGTGAGTTTGCCAAATGTTTGAGCGTTTGAGATAGAGCACCAAAAAATGCAACTTTCCAACATGCGAACGTTAAAGTAGAACCCTAAACTTTGTGAAATATCTTGGTTGATTGCAGTACTATAGGTACCAAATTTGGAGCACATTATCTTCAGTCTGTTCCATCCATACCCTGCAAATTTTATTACATTTGATTGAACGGTTACGAAGATATACTCTTTTGAAATTGGGTGGTTCAGAAACCAAGTTACCGAACAGTAAAACGCATAGCATTACGTAATTTTTCTGGTTAGCGCAGTGGATACATAGGCTGTTGTTTATAAGCGACATTTGCGGAAACAGACACACTACGAGACCTTTTTACGTAACAGTAGCCTAGCTGGTTGTAAAAAATGTCCTCTGCGCTGAAAACCATTTTTTTTATAATACTGCAATTAACCAAGATATTTCACAAAGTTTAGGGTTCTACTTTAACGTTTGCATGTTGGAAAGTTGCATTTGTCGGTGCTCTATCTCAAACGCTCATAAATTTGGCAAACTCACGAATATTTCAAATCGGCTTTAGGATCTCGTGTATATATGGCCACCGTTGTTGTGTGTAAAATTTCAGACAAATCCTACAAGTTTTGACCGAGTTATGACACTTTATTTTGGGTATCACTTTATCGCGGACACAGTGTAGAATTTATCCATGTCATTCTGAAAGTGTTTCTGGAGCTTGAGATAAACATTTCTTGTAGTTTCCAAGTTTATTAGAGAATTTAAAACATCAAGTTAATGCTGGTCTTCAAATGTTGAATGATCGGAGGCGGAAGCAGAGGCGGAAGCAAAGGATATAATATAGGCTATATGGCCTTGCATTTTATACTGCAGCCTCACACACGGGCTTAAAGACCTGCACATGCACAGTTGTACACTTATCTAACAGACACTCAATGAGGAGCCACCGCCGTATGCTTGCATCAAATCAAATCAAATCAGTTTATTCTGAGAATGAACAAGAGACAAACAAAACAAAACAAACAAAACAAAACCAAGGTATACTGCAAAGAAAAATACTAGGCTGCACAGTACACATGAATAAAAATTAATGTTCGCAGGACACCTTGATTGTATGAACGGTGAACACTCAGAAAGGGTCATCCAGAAAGGGACAGGTCCCGCTAACCTGGATAACCCCTGAACGTAAAGTGTAAGTCAAGATGGTGAGGTTAGAGATATAAACAGAAAATGGAAATTTAAAAAAAAGAAAATACCAGAAAAGAAATCAATGTCGCATAAGATCACATGATCAAAAAAAGCCTTTGGCAACAAGCCAAAAAACAACAACATAAAAAATACATCTGTGAAATCCAGTGGGTTTTTAAAACTCACACAACCCTCGGAATTACGAATGGACAAAAACGATTTATATGAAAAACCAACACCAACGTGAAGATTACGGCGAGCTTCTGCAATTATCGCGTGTCATCCTTCTTGGTAGGTGTTTGAGAGAAGAAGTACAATTTTGATTCCAGCTTCTGGGGTAGTACACCATGCAAGGTGGCTCACCAACTTCTTGCAAAATCTTCAAAAATCAAATGACTCTCCGCATTTGGGGTGAAAAAGTTTTAACAGATCTAACAGGCCATTTTGTTTCTGTTGTCTATGGAGTATAATTATGGTCATGAAGCTTGCTTAAAAAAGAGAGAGCTCCAAACTATTACTTAACACTGTTGAACTAGTCAGAACTTGATATCTGCAACGTTATTGTGCAGAAAGCTGCCACAGCAGCTTTCAAGAGACATCGCTTGTGTTTTTCCAAGCAATTGATTAGCCTGATCTCCTTGACCCCGCATTGATATGTGAATTAATGCAAATACCACTTTGGATAAGAATCTCAAATGTTCTGAAAAGAATATAACATCAAACAGGATTGAATACAAAATGTTGAACTTTGGAAATCCACTGCATGGAATCATAATATGGCAAATCGAAGATCATGACTCATCGACCTATGATCATTGCCAGCATGTGCCTGGCAGAGATGGCTTAGGCTTTCTTCTCGATGACACCAGACTTTGGCAGTTGCATTCAATTTATCTCATATTGAGAGACAAAGCTAGGCAGATTAAAGTAATAAATTAGGCCTACTGCGCAGAGAAAGATACCCAATACAGATATTCAACCCTTCTGTAGCAAGAGTCAAGAATCAAGACCATACCTTTTGTCAAGCCATTACAGAGCCATAAAAGTCTCTGTATAGGAACATATCAATAAAGACCTGTGTTAATGTTGTACTCAGTACCTAGGAACTTACTAAACAGTTAGCACTAAATAGTGATTTCCTGTTGGTTTTGTTTCAAAAGACTTTTTGGTCATAAATGCGAATATACTTAGCCTACATTATGACGAAATTTCGAAGAAACAATATTTATCGTTCAAAATTGAGCCGCCTCTATATATCCTTCAAGTGACACAAAAATTGGTCCAGATACTCACTGAACTGAGTGGAACAAGAAAAGATGTGACCCAAATCAATTTTCAGACTTTTGTATTTTTGGACCACTCTAATATATATATATATACATATATATATATATATGTATATATATACGCTCGTAGATTCATCGGAAATTGAAAAGAGATGCGTCCTTGTGTTCGCAATAAAAGCGTAGCCTACATTTCTGAGGGAGAGGAGGAGCAGGAGGAGGAGAAGATGGTGGTGGTGGTGGTGGTGGTGGTGGTGGTGGTGGTGGTGGTGGTGGTGGTGGTGGTGGTGGTGGTGGTGGTGGTGGTGGTGGTGGTGGTGGTGGTGGTGGTGGTGGTGGTGGTGGTGGAGAATGAGGAGGACAAGGAGGACGAGAAGAAGCTGGTGGTGAAGGAGGAGGAGGAGGAGATGGAGAAGAAGGAAGAGGAGGAGGAGGATTTAGGATAAAGAGGAGTAGGAGGAGAAGGAGAAGCGTTGATGGATGTGATTGTTTAGTCGCAGCAGATGAAAGATAATTGGTGGGATGAAGGTACCGGCGATGCGGAAGCAGGAATTTAGAGAGAAGAAATGGTGAAACCGAAAGCACGGGCGAAGATCTAGGGGAGCACAAAGGGACGGTTCCCCAATGGAGGTGTTGGGGGACGGCCCATGTATTTGTTCCCCCCCCCAATCGTTGAGCGTCATGACTATAGAAAAGGTCATCAACTTTTTCGCGGTGAAAATAGAAAGTTTTCTTGACTTTTCGGACAGATGACTATAATAAAAGGTCGTGAGAAATTTTATCTGGCAAAAGATGGAAACTTGTTTGGCGACACTCAGCCATTCGTCCGTCAAAAAATCTCGCATCTTTCCTTCGGCCACTCGTTCGTCCCCCCCCCCTCCCCAAGTCTACGCCCAGGTTTCCGCCCATGCCGAAAGGAAAACAACATTTGGTATACAAGACACTGAGAAATAATAATGAAAATTAGAACGGACTCAAAAAACTGATCGGCACTAATGACTGCGCTCGAAATCTCCAAGGAGACAGCGAACGTATTATAAGGAGATGAAATGTCTGAGAAAATAGGACGAGCTTCTCTTGCAAATCACAGATAATGAATCATAAGAAACGACAGGAACCAATTAAAGGAAATTAAAAGCCGCAAGTAAAGAAGACTACGTGGTAATATAGGATGGATCTATCTAGATAATTTATGTCGGTTGTTGTACTGCGCAACTATATCTGTGAACGGTAAACATATAGTCAACCCCTTAAATATGTTGTCTCTAATATTAGCATCTTTTAATTAACCTACATGCGTATGTAAAAACCGGGCAATCTTGTTTCTGAAAAATATGTCAACCATCTTTTTGTGCCTTTGCATATGCGAGTCGTTCACTCGCAATTTAAGCATGTCTGGTTGTAGCAGACATTTAACTTGCCGGTGTCACGAAATAGAGTATACCCTATTAATCGTATCCCCCAGATGAATCGAAATTGAAAAAAAGCCACTTCAGCGTGTATTTATTTTGGAAAATTAACTTTAATCTGCTTTGTTTTGAACTGACAGGTATGTTTATTTCTACTAGATAGTTTTATTTGCTTTGTTTTTAGAGCACTTAGAACATTTAGAACACTTAAGAACACTTAGAGTCACTAAATAGAGTTGCCTTTGCTTAGGGCACTCAAATCAATTGGAGTCACTTTAAATTTCGACTAGGCCTATATTATCATGAATTTATAAATTATATATTTTTTACAAAAATAAGGATATAATGGTTTATCCCCCGGATAGTCTATCTATGCCGGTATATTCCATTCGAGGCAAAGATTAATTCATCCCCCGGATAGCTTTAAGGGAATAGAATATCCCGTGACACCGGCGTAACACCAGTTGTCGCAAATAAGGTAAATGAATTAAGATTCAAGTTGTTGTTAACAGAAGTAAGGCATCTCGATGTCCATTAACTATTATATGCAGTCTAATTTTTTTAAACCTTTTACTGTGTGATTAAATCATGTAATTGTAGCCATTCGTTGAATTAATATTATGATTGAAGTTACTCTAGTCTATAGTGTTAATATGCATTCTAAGTGCTGCAGTGTTAAAGCTTTTCTGATCCAAGCATTACGCGAGTATTCCTTGCATACGCCGTTGGCGTGATTTCGGTTAATTAAAAACGACTATCGCGTAATCCAGTTAAGAGTGCTAGAGAAAATTGTCGAAGATGACCGATTAATAATTGGTACGTACAACGTGAAGACCAACGTATGGGTTAACGCGGCCATCGGATGAGCATGAGAGCATGAGGGCATGAGAGCATGAGATTATGAGACCACGAGGCCATGAAAGCATGAGACCATAAGACCATGAGAGCATAAAAGCATGAGAGCATGAGAGCATAAAAGCATGAGAGCATGATACCATGAAAGCATGCCATGTTCAATGCGTTTGATTTATGATGTAGCCTAGTTTAACCCCAGATGTAGTAGGCAAAGTTCTAGTTTCATGGTATGTTAGATACCTACCTCAATGCGGGTCTGCCGGTAACGGAGTCGTTCGTCAAGAATTGTGTCATTTAAATTGTTTGAATTGTTTCGCCGTCAGTGTTTAACATAGGAACGAATTGGATCGACGAAATTTCCGATGGACATTCGCATGAAATCGCGATTCCATTAAACCCTTTAATGCCGGAAGGTATAGGATTTCCCCATACCATTTACTACCATCTCGGCATCAAAGGGGTTAAACCCATTTGCCGCAGAGCGTCAGACGCACATGCTGGCTATTCACTGTATTCAGGTATAATAAACGCAACGTATAAATCTTCATGATGCAATGACAACTCTATAGGACCATAATTAATCGAATGTCATTAACCATCGTTGTTTCCATGACGAAAAATGTCATATTCCAAAGCATTGACATGCTCTGATAAAAGTCATTTGAAGCAGACATTAATTAATTTAACGATGAAATGTTCAAAGGAAAGTAATTAGTTCGTCATTATGCAGAAGGTGAAATGCGGGCATGACAATGATACAGTAGTCCATAATATTATAGGCAATAATAAGTGCATCATTATAATTTTGTTTCTTGAGCCATATTTATTAAACTTGTTTGAACTGTAGAATTATTATTAGGATGGTAAAATAGTTTAACTATTTTGCTAACTAGTTTCGTGAAACGAGATTGAGGACAACGTGTACGTTGAACAGGCTGTATAAAGGAGAAAGAGATACCCAGCACGGAAAGTCGTAGGCCTACGCTGATCGGAAAAGGAATTTTTCCAATTGATGGGTGGAGATGTAGCATTGTTGATACGTGGAAGCGACAGAATTTTATAACTAACGGAAGCAACTTATAAATATGGAAGAGCGTTATAAAGAAGAACATTCGCTAAAATGACGGTCAAGCGGGCATCCATAAAGTAACAAATTCGTTAGCCCCGTCCCTAAGGAAGACGTATAAGCTAATTAGGCTATGCTATTACATAGAATCATCTGAGCAAGTCTAGTGAAAATAGGAAATACTCTATCTTTAAAATAGGCGTGAATGCATAATATTGATGAGCCAACTTTTATATAAATGTGAAAAACCTGATTTAATCCGTCTAATATTTATGAAGATTGTGCATAGTATGAGACAACATTTTGATGTTCAGTGAACACAACAATAACGGAAAAATCAGCCAGTAATAGACAGAGCTTGGCTGTCAATGTAAAATAATGATTTGAAATGTGTAATTATTTTGATAATTATTCTTGATTATGGAGCAACTAAAACCAAAATGTTATGGGAAGCTGAATGTAAAGTTATTTTCGAAGACGTCACTGGTTAACTTTGCAGCGAGGGTGGTATTTTGCATCGATGTCTGATTCCATTGCTTGCTGGATGACGATGACGATGGTGGAACAAACTGGACAATGAGAAGAAAGTATGTCATCAGTAGACCAGCAATCTATAAAGAAAACAGGCAACTTATATCGTAAACAAGAGAGATAAATTAAAGAGCATTATTAGAGAAGATGATGAAGTTGTCTAATAACAAAGAAAGCAGGTCATGGCGACCCGCCATGAGTAGAAAATAAGAAGCTCATTTTCTGTGTCTATAAACTAGATTAAGGGAGCTTTCATGACACATATATATATTATATATATTAAACTGGTCCAACTTACCATGTGAAAAAATAAATTTTCAAATATCAAATTGGGTCACAGTTGTCCTTGTTCCTATACACCAGGGTAGCTTACATGCCAAAAATTGAAACGATTCAATGATATCTAGAGGTGGCTCAAACTTGAACATTTTTTCTGTCATTAGAACTGCCACACGCAGTCTAAGGCTGCAGCTGAGCAGGAATTGTGTTCAGCCGACGTACCTCTCCTTTTGCACTGCGATGGCAAATGTTATCTACACTGTGTCCGCGATAAAGTGATACCCAAAATAAAGTGTCATAACTCGGTCAAAACTTGTAGGATTTGTCTGAAATTTTACACACAACAACGGTGGCCATATATACACGAGATCCTAAAGCCGATTTGAAATATTCGTGAGTTTGCCAAATGTTTGAGCGTTTGAGATAGAGCACCAAAAAATGCAACTTTCCAACATGCGAACGTTAAAGTAGAACCCTAAACTTTGTGAAATATCTTGGTTGATTGCAGTACTATAGGTACCAAATTTGGAGCACATTATCTTCAGTCTGTTCCATCCATACCCTGCAAATTTTATTACATTTGATTGAACGGTTACGAAGATATACTCTTTTGAAATTGGGTGGTTCAGAAACCAAGTTACCGAACAGTAAAACGCATAGCATTACGTAATTTTTCTGGTTAGCGCAGTGGATACATAGGCTGTTGTTTATAAGCGACATTTGCGGAAACAGACACACTACGAGACCTTTTTACGTAACAGTAGCCTAGCTGGTTGTAAAAAATGTCCTCTGCGCTGAAAACCATTTTTTTTATAATACTGCAATTAACCAAGATATTTCACAAAGTTTAGGGTTCTACTTTAACGTTTGCATGTTGGAAAGTTGCATTTGTCGGTGCTCTATCTCAAACGCTCATAAATTTGGCAAACTCACGAATATTTCAAATCGGCTTTAGGATCTCGTGTATATATGGCCACCGTTGTTGTGTGTAAAATTTCAGACAAATCCTACAAGTTTTGACCGAGTTATGACACTTTATTTTGGGTATCACTTTATCGCGGACACAGTGTAGAATTTATCCATGTCATTCTGAAAGTGTTTCTGGAGCTTGAGATAAACATTTCTTGTAGTTTCCAAGTTTATTAGAGAATTTAAAACATCAAGTTAATGCTGGTCTTCAAATGTTGAATGATCGGAGGCGGAAGCAGAGGCGGAAGCAAAGGATATAATATAGGCTATATGGCCTTGCATTTTATACTGCAGCCTCACACACGGGCTTAAAGACCTGCACATGCACAGTTGTACACTTATCTAACAGACACTCAATGAGGAGCCACCGCCGTATGCTTGCATCAAATCAAATCAAATCAGTTTATTCTGAGAATGAACAAGAGACAAACAAAACAAAACAAACAAAACAAAACCAAGGTATACTGCAAAGAAAAATACTAGGCTGCACAGTACACATGAATAAAAATTAATGTTCGCAGGACACCTTGATTGTATGAACGGTGAACACTCAGAAAGGGTCATCCAGAAAGGGACAGGTCCCGCTAACCTGGATAACCCCTGAACGTAAAGTGTAAGTCAAGATGGTGAGGTTAGAGATATAAACAGAAAATGGAAATTTAAAAAAAAGAAAATACCAGAAAAGAAATCAATGTCGCATAAGATCACATGATCAAAAAAAGCCTTTGGCAACAAGCCAAAAAACAACAACATAAAAAATACATCTGTGAAATCCAGTGGGTTTTTAAAACTCACACAACCCTCGGAATTACGAATGGACAAAAACGATTTATATGAAAAACCAACACCAACGTGAAGATTACGGCGAGCTTCTGCAATTATCGCGTGTCATCCTTCTTGGTAGGTGTTTGAGAGAAGAAGTACAATTTTGATTCCAGCTTCTGGGGTAGTACACCATGCAAGGTGGCTCACCAACTTCTTGCAAAATCTTCAAAAATCAAATGACTCTCCGCATTTGGGGTGAAAAAGTTTTAACAGATCTAACAGGCCATTTTGTTTCTGTTGTCTATGGAGTATAATTATGGTCATGAAGCTTGCTTAAAAAAGAGAGAGCTCCAAACTATTACTTAACACTGTTGAACTAGTCAGAACTTGATATCTGCAACGTTATTGTGCAGAAAGCTGCCACAGCAGCTTTCAAGAGACATCGCTTGTGTTTTTCCAAGCAATTGATTAGCCTGATCTCCTTGACCCCGCATTGATATGTGAATTAATGCAAATACCACTTTGGATAAGAATCTCAAATGTTCTGAAAAGAATATAACATCAAACAGGATTGAATACAAAATGTTGAACTTTGGAAATCCACTGCATGGAATCATAATATGGCAAATCGAAGATCATGACTCATCGACCTATGATCATTGCCAGCATGTGCCTGGCAGAGATGGCTTAGGCTTTCTTCTCGATGACACCAGACTTTGGCAGTTGCATTCAATTTATCTCATATTGAGAGACAAAGCTAGGCAGATTAAAGTAATAAATTAGGCCTACTGCGCAGAGAAAGATACCCAATACAGATATTCAACCCTTCTGTAGCAAGAGTCAAGAATCAAGACCATACCTTTTGTCAAGCCATTACAGAGCCATAAAAGTCTCTGTATAGGAACATATCAATAAAGACCTGTGTTAATGTTGTACTCAGTACCTAGGAACTTACTAAACAGTTAGCACTAAATAGTGATTTCCTGTTGGTTTTGTTTCAAAAGACTTTTTGGTCATAAATGCGAATATACTTAGCCTACATTATGACGAAATTTCGAAGAAACAATATTTATCGTTCAAAATTGAGCCGCCTCTATATATCCTTCAAGTGACACAAAAATTGGTCCAGATACTCACTGAACTGAGTGGAACA
Source organism: Lumbricus rubellus (assembly GCA_945859605.1). NCBI lineage: Eukaryota > Metazoa > Annelida > Clitellata > Crassiclitellata > Lumbricidae > Lumbricus > Lumbricus rubellus. Next base: position 46,134,921 of record OX243811.1, on the reverse strand, counting down.
AGAAAAGATGTGACCCAAATCAATTTTCAGACTTTTGTATTTTTGGACCACTCTAATATATATATTATATATATATATATATTTACAAACCAATTTTAGTTTTAGTGTTTGTATGAATTATATGACAATTAATTTTCATTGGGTCTCTGCAAGCGTTCAGTGAGTTTCAGAAACCAAAAATGAATGGCAATCTTGACATTGTTCGTTAATTTTGAAACCAATGTTGCTTTGCTCTGACTTACCGTTAGAATTGTGCTTCGGTCGATTATAAAAATCCTGAGGACGCTGAAACCAATGCGTTCTCCAGATAAACGATTGAGAAATGTATTGATCTAAAATAATAAAATACTTCTCAAAATATATTGTCTAATCATCATTTGAAAGCGGAATGCTCTAATCAGAGAATGAACTCTATATTACATTTTTTCAACAGCCTGTGATGTTTGAGATAGCCTACATTGTGTTGCCGATTATTCGACCCCAGCACTGAACATAAAGTGTATGGTAAAGCGCTTCTCAACTTTTGTTTGGGTCTATATAAAATTTCGCCAACATCATAAATATAGTTAAATATAGTTGTCGAATACAGATCTGCAGCCAATATTGTCACCTGCCTCATATCGAAACTCGAAATCTTTCAGGCATCAATTATTACTAGGCTACAGTCCGTCGCAAGCCAGTCTGTATTCGACGCACAGACGTGGAAATCCTTAGACAATAAAAATGATTCACCGAAGATTTATCCTTAAAACGGCGAAACATATTCAGTGGATGCGTCGTATTAATTGATTTATTTACGAAGATCAAGTGAATTCAATAATTACTGACGCAATAGACAAGTTTCACTACCAAGGAATATAATCTAGGCTAATCATGTCATGGTCCAGATCTTAACATAATAATTATATCCAACAATCACAGACACAACGCGGACGAGGGCGTCACTACAAACTTACAAAGTCTGCAAAATACTCAGAGTCGAGAAATATTAATTTTCCTGAGTAAACGCATAAAACAACTAAAATAAAGATTATTATTATTTATTCGCCATATTACCTGCAAAATTGTTTCGGCCCTCAGATTCTTCAAATCAATATCATGAATTCTCGTGTAGACTTTATGAGCCTGTTGCGGAAATTTAAAAAAATTATTCATCTTTGATTGAAGCCATTGGCAAACGAGAGCAGCAATGAGAAAACAAATTAACTGTAACACGAATAAGGCAATGCGCCAAATTGCTGTCATATCGCTAATGAAATTTGAGCTGTATAGGATTTCACATAATCAGCTATTATAGTCAAGATCACACAACATTCGTTGAATAATAACATAACAATTAAACAATTAAACAATTCAACCAATAGCGATTAGTCTATTCTTTAAAACTTACTAACAGAGCCAGAACTTGAGGAGACTTTAACCTAATGTAAAAATTAATAACTAGCCTAATATTATTGATCACATTATCATGTCTGAAAGATAATTCTGTTCACTTGCATGCACATTGCACTCGTAGGTCATTTTGGCAGAGAAAACCTCGTCGCACACTTGTTTTTAGCGGATAATAATAGAGACACGAAACCAGTTTTTTCCGTAGATAAGTGTCTACTTGTTATGAGCCGCAGTTAAATCACTTGTTTCGATCTCAAGTTCCCAAGCCGCAGAAAGCAGAGCTTGACATTGCCTTACAAAAATATTCCTCTATCAACTGCTTGAGACTGTCTTAATATGTAAAGAAAAAACTCGGAATTGGTAAAAACAAAATCATGCTGACATTTGTGATGATTCACAGTTAAACTTCAAATTGAACAGTTGGGATGATCACAAATTTCCAAGACAGCATCAATATCTAAAGAGACGCATAAAACGAAAAATCGACTAACCGCACGATTCACAATTATTCCTCCAAAGGAAACCATCGATAGTTCAGATAAGCACCACACCAGCCAGAATGTCGAAAGAAAGAGAAGTATCGGGGAACTTTTAAGTGTTGTGTTCCATATCAGACTGTAAAGAACAGCGATCAGAAGGAATATGAAGCAACCGACGTAGATCGCGTTGCTGAGGCAAATGAATTTGTCTGCCTTGGCGACGAGACGACTCAGCCTCTGGTGTTCTCGTCTCAGGTCTTCAAAGCTGCGTTCAACTGAAACGGAATTCTCGATGGATTCGCGGAATTTACGATTGCAGATGGAGAACTGACGGGAGAAGACTGAGGCAATGAAAAGATTGAATATCAAAGGAAAGGTAGCTGCTCCCGAAAGGTAGAAATGAATGACCAAATAGATCACTCTGAAAAATGGTACTATTTTGCAGTGAGGGAAAATTAGGGTTCTGATTGGAGCCAGCGTCACATCCATCGGATTCTCATTGCTTGAGAAGTGAACATAGGCGACGAACACGACATTAATAGTCACGAAACTCCATGCCACAATTGCATGCAGTATAGCGCAACCCCGGATATTTGTGTACCAGTCATGAGTGAATGTCTTATTGAAACCTCGAAGTAGAGCACTCATTCTTCCACTGTTACAGGCCAGATAAAATGAGGTTTGTGCTAAGGTGCACATGAGCATCCAAACGAAGATGATCAATTTCCATATGAGACCAGAGGCTGGCTTGTCATCAGGAGAAAAGAGTGTGACTAACCGGACCATGTTAAGCCAGATGGCCATCAACACAGCAAATGCGTAGACATGACTCTTGCTACTAAACTTCGGCAAATGCCACTTGCTAGGACTGATGTTGCTGTCAGCATTTTTATTGTCGTTCAAGAAGAATAGTCCAAATATTCTCAGTGAAGTAATGAGAGGTGAGAGGGTTTTCAGCATTGCAGTTTCGTCATCCGTTGATCCATGTTTGTCATCTCCAATATGTGTTCCGGGCATGACAATAATGACGTGACTCCCATTCTCCTGATTTCCAACTTTTGACCTCTTCATTATGCCACCAATTGAAACGTTGCAGATAAGAATACGTCAGACTCTAGTCGTCTTGGAAGCTCAATCCTTCTCAGAAATATCTTGGGAATTGGGCCTATGATCGGTTCTCGCTACCGCCACAATGTCCAGAAGATTTCTATTTAACGCTGATTCTAACGGTTCAGCAAACTATATAGGCCTATATATTCCTTTCAATAAATAATAATGAGCCTATAACGTAGGCGAGTCGCGCAGCCACGTTTCCAATTGGGATTCGTCAATACTGGAAAACAACCTCCATTGGTTGACGCATTTTAGTCTCGAAGAGTCATTTGTTAAACACTCCGAATGAATATTATATATGTAAAATAATATCTAGGCTAATACATGTATATAGAGGATAACACTTGATGTTGACATCAGTTACCTGGTCAACCACTAATGTCATGCATTAGCATAACGTCATATTATAGAATTTCGTAATCAAAAACAAAGATTAATGGTGCATTATCAAATTTGCCACAGTATAATATTATTGTAGAGCTGAAGAGAAATTAACCAAATAATGACTGCAGTGTCACTGCACACATTAATTATAATTATTGAATGGCAGGCCAAAGTGGAATATGCAACTGTGCTCAATACGCTATTGTTTTTCCGAATTAAAAAGCTAACAAACAAATTGTGAACGACACTTTATTTGTTTGGCTATATGATTAATTATAGTGATCGGTGAGCAAGTTTAGGCATGTCCGACGTCCGTGTGCGTCTGTAGCCTATACTATAGCAATATAGCATGTCCGAGATTGAATGATGCATTAGAATTGACAACTCAATGATTAGTCAGCAAAACTTCGACAGATCATGGCGTGTTTAAATCACTTGTAAGAGTTAACAATCATTCCTAGACGCTAGACGCTATAGGCTGCTGAGTGCTGACTTACAAATGTCTTTGGTATACGCATAACGCATAGACCTCATACGCAAAGGGACGCGAGGTCGGTGCAGAAAACAGAGTAGGCCCTATAACTTTACCCGCGGTTATATTTTAAACGACTATGTCTAGGCCCTATATTATGTTTGACCTTACCTGCAGTATGTCCATCTAGCCTGATGATTTTTATAGCGCTGTTGTAATAATGGTAAAGACACTAAATAATATTTGCGCGTGGTGACAAGTATTCTATGCTTGTGCAAAAGAAGCGCCATGATTCTGGGTAGTTCCTTTTACAGGATAAGTTAACCCGATTAAATCGGAAGGCTGGTGGTGAGTGGTGGATATATTTAGAATGTGAATCTATTTAATGTGGTTAATGGTTAGCCTATTGCATCAATGACTGTGTCCTTAGATGGCGTAGACCTATCGGACTATTTTCAACGGAACTGGACAACTCTGGTTGACGATACTCTGAACACTGAAATTCATTTCGACACTTAATATAAAACAAATAGTCGAGTCAACGAAACAAATTTTCGGCAGGTCTTGCACCATTTTGTGTGAAAACAGTGAAGTCGAAATTTTCGATTATAATAATTATAATCATTACTTTGTCTAGTTCACAAGAAATAGAGTGCTACTGCTACAGAAGTACAGAGACTAAAGAGTCTATACTAAGCATGTTAATTTCGTAAACGGTGATTTTCTCTCAACATCAAAACGAACATTCGTCACAGTAGACGACGACGACGTTCAAAAAGCAGATTAGTTTTAAACGATAGCAAAATTTCGGGTCTAGATCTATTGTTACAAAGACTGAAAACGTTTCCAAATTTGTCACTCAATTCGTTTCGATACTTGATCACTGCGACGGAATTCCTGGCTTGGAACGATAGGCTGCTAGAGACTCGTCTTGACGCCCTGCAGTATATCATAGCCGCTGGTCGTAGGAACAGCTGCAGTTGTTGTGAGGTTGAAGGACGTCATCTGTTCAGATGATGGTGGAACCAGTTGGACAATTAATAGGAAGTACGTGATCAGCAGACCAAGAATCTACCAACATGCAGACAACGTGCAAACAACATGAATTAGGTGCAGACCATTAGGACTTTTGGGAATACGTGGCTTACCATAATTGTGACTATGGCAAAGTGATCCCAAAGAAGAAAAACCTCGAGAACTACCAGGTACTGTTACAAAGGAAGCAGACTATGACGGTAAATAAAAATTGACAGCTTATAACAGAAAGAGAATATTTGTAGGAAAAGAAAAAGATAACCAATGAGTCTAATGAGACCTCGAGAATTAGGAGAATGCCTACTGGTAGTTTTGTAAATAAGTAGGTTAACAAGGGTTAGAAGTTTCTTAACAAACACTAGCTTCACGCAGTCCTGAATCAAAGATTTGTAGTCAGTTTATAGGCGAAGATGTTGGCAGCAATTATTACACAAATGACTTTGGAAGAAAACGCAAAATAATGTAGTGCAAAAACGAAAATAAAGTGCAATCTCGGGCGATCAGATATTCATTCAGAACACTGCTGTACAAATAAACTCGAAGAAAACAGTCGCGCAAGATATTATTACAGTCCTTCAGAGTCTACGTCATAGACCGAACTGCATGTCATACATTATGATGACCTACTAAATATTCAAGATGTCATTGTCAGCTGATCCAACTAACCGTAAGAACTGCGTTTCGATCAATGACAAAGATTTGCAAGACCGTAAATCCAATTGGATCACCGGTTAATCGATTCAGAAAGGTATTGATCTACAAAATGAAGGCACACCTGCAGGTGTTAGGATGCACACCTACGTTTCGGTTCTCAGTATCCTAACAGTCGAATATCTGATTTATACATTTGAGTAGCCTATTCAACTATTCATTCATGACTCATTCCAACATGCATCAAAACATGGTTCAAAATAAACTCATCAATAATTTCGTGAAAAGGCATTGCCTACCAAAGCAAAAAGTATTTTTATTGATTCATTCATTCTGTTTTCCATTGTTTTGGCTAACTCTGGAGATGTCCTCAATGGTTTGCTATCTCCTGTTCATGAATCACAACACTATTTGCGACTCTGTTCACAAAACCTTGAAATTCCATGTTCTGAGCTTTTCACAAGAAAGGGTTTCATTGCTATAATGCTCTGCACTTATTCAAATTATTTTGTTTTACATTACTTTTCATGCATATTACTAAAAGTGTATTAATGAGCTACTTCGATATGTTATACTGCATTATTTGTCAATGTCCCATTGTGCGTTTGCATATGAAATAAAAGCTATATACTTATTTTCTTATTAAATTTTTATGATTAGGCCTACATGATATACTTATTTGTAGAACGTTACTAATCAACTGGCCAATGAGTCTCAACTGTAGCAGGCCTATTTTATATTTCATTGGCACAGATGCAGAAACATTCACCTGTCCAATTGTCTCCGCACTCAAATTGGTCAAGTCGATATCGTGAATTCTCTCGTATATTTTATGAGCCTGTAAACATAAAAGCACCGACACTAATCATAAACATAAAAGCACCGATTTTTGAAATTTAATGCAATGACTGCCCATTTAAAAATAAAACAGCTTCTATGACAGTTAATTTACTGTAAGAGCTTATATAAATATAGTCAAATCATTTTTTCAAAATATGCACGAAAAAATTACAATCGCGTTTAAAGAAAATTGAGCTTCCTCGCAGAATTCGATAACACAATCAAGCTTTATTTATCACAACTTGATATTTGATCTTGTATCTAAGAAATAGAACTTTATTAGCAAAGTTTTTGGATACCAAACTTGCTTTATTCAATTCTTATTGCTGCTGCATCATCATACTCTCGTTTCTCACTATTTCTATTCTACAGTAAGCCTATATGCTAGGTAGAAGTATAGTTAGATTCTAAATCATAAATAACAGCACCATAATTCGATTCATGCTCACCGAATGATTCAAAATTATACCACCAAAAGAAACCATTGAAAGAGCAAAGGCTCCCCACAAGAACCAAAATATTCCGAGAAAGAGAAAGAGTGGAGTACTCTTAAGCCAATAGCTCCATATTAGATTATAGAGGCTTGCGATCACAAGGAATATCAAGCCAATGACGTAAGTGGCGTTGCTGAGGCAAATGAATTTGTCCGCCTTTGAAACGAGACGACTCAGCCTCTGATGTTTTCGTCGCAGATTCTCAAAACTTTCTTTAAACGAAACAGAATTATTCTCGATGGAATCTCGGAATTTTCGATTACAGATATTGAATTCATTGGAGAGGATTCTGGCCAATAACAGATTTGAGACGATTGGGAAGAGAGATGAACCATTCACGTAGACGTGTATTAGCAGATACAGACTTCGAAGAAGCGGCAATGTCTTTGGATTGACGCGAATAAATGTACTGTACGGGGCGAGCAGGAAATCCAAAACGTTTTCGTTGCAGGAGAAGTGAACGTAAGCGAAAAATACGACGTTAATGATCCAAAACTGCCACACAATAAATGTGTACATGATCGCTCTTTTTCGGACGAGTCTTAAAGTCTCCACATGCAGCTCCTTGTCTAAGATTCGAAATAGTGCCAGCATTTTTCCACTGCTGCATGCTCGATAGCAGGCGGTTTGTGCCAAGGTACACATGAGCGTCCATACAAAAACGACGCATTTCCATATGATGTCAGCTTCTGGTTTGCCACTCGGATCGAAGATTGTGGCTAACCGGATCGTGTTTAACCACAAGGCCACCAACACAGCAAATGCGTAGACATGACTCGGACCACTGAACCTTGGCAAGGAACACCTGCTTTTAATGTTGGCATCGCTTCCGGTGTCTTTGAAGAAGAGAAGTCCAAAAATTCTCATTGAATATGTGAGTGGCGAAAGTGCTTTCTGTATTGCACTTTCGTCGGCTTTAGCTGCGTCTTTCCCAGCATCGTTTGATGTGTCTGGTACAACAATTATAGTTTCGGATCTTTGTGTTTCCGGGCGGACTCTTCTCATTTCCATGATGGATACACTTTCTGTACACTTTCTATGCAAAATAATATCCTGAAGACTGAACTGACGTGCTTCTGATTCAAACCTGATTACTGTAATTCTCAACAGTAACGCATGCTTTGGAAATGAATCTGTATCAATCACAGATTGATATGCCTACGAAACCTTGTTCAGAAACTGCCGTATGCCCTACTTAACGTATTGCGTCGTCTTCAACCATAAGTAATACGACACTCATCGATGGCTTAGATAGACGACGTGCTCTCGAGTAATAATTTCTGAGTCGCAAACTGCGCTGGGGTATGAGTTGCTAAATTCATAAGCACTGCTGTGGATATTTCTTTTGATTGCTTCTGTTGGATGCCTGTAAGAAAACATGGGAGTAGTGGAGTGAGTACGAGTTCTGGCGCAGTCATTATAAACCCATAAAAAGTAATTAGCCACGCTCCCAGGAGTCATTAACCCCACCCACAAACGGCAATTAGTCTGTAATGACCTCTTTAACAGACCACCTGTAGACAGTGTAGAACTGTAGATCTTTAATTAGATTCTTGTCCCTCATCAATTAGATCCGTATTGTGTCACATTCCGAACCCTAATTATTTTCTTATCTGTCTACCAAATAATTAAATTCTTATTTCGCAATCTTTTACGCCCCTTAATTAAAATCTCCAGATGTCGTCTGTCAATCGACCTCCTCCATTCATCATTCTCTCTTCCTTCACTCCTCTGATTTGGATAAGAATTCAATTAATGGTCGCACAGTCGCGCGATAAAAAAATTAATTAGGGTTTATGAAGGTGACACGACAAAGATTTGATTCTTGGGCGATAAGAATCTAATTAGCGATCGGCGGTGGTCCACAATAAAGGAATTAAATACCCTTGGTGGGTGGAACTAATGACTCATGAGGGTGGGCTGATGACTCATGGGGCGTGGCTAATTGTTTTCTAATGGATTCTTAATGACTGCGCCAGAACAGTCACTCACACCACTAATCATGGACCTAAAACACTAATTAAAAACGCTCTTCTGTTGCTGAACTACCGGTAGGCCTACTGCGGGTTTGAAGAGTGATAAGAAGAGACTGCAAAAGGAACAACGGTTACTTTGCTTGAATTCTTCTGGTAGGGACATATTATGTGTTCAAACTTCCTTTCATGCGTGTCTAATTATTGTTCAGGGTAGAATTGAGTAGCTCAGGCATGGACATATTCTTGATTTCGACGAAAAAATTACAACCTGAGCTGAAATATTAATCTGTGCGCCATCCGTGGTAAAGCCATATTCATTAATTCATTTGGACATTTATATAGCGCTCCTTCAAGTAAAAAAACTACTCAGAGGCTCTCCCGACTCCAGCACGCCCAAAAACAGTTTTAAGTTTAGTAAGGAACGATCCTGGTAGAGTCCCAGTGCGTAGGCGTAGCTTAAAAAAGAAAACCATTCCAGACCACCGGACTAGCTACAGAAAAGGCTCGTTTCTTCATGGTAGCAGTACTAGCAAAAGGAACCAAAAGGACTTCCTTATCATATGAATACTAAGTTTAAGTAGACTGCCTATCTTCTGACATTCAAATTGCAAACTGAAAACGCTAAAAAATACTTGAATATGGGCCCTAATTCCAAGTTAATGCTGTATCTTATTATATACCAGTCACTATAAGATGAAAACGGGTAAACTTTTATAGAAACATAAAGAGAAAAAACACGGTTGTATGAATTCATGTTTCAAGCAAAATAAGAATATATGCATGATCGATGTGCTTGCTGATCCGTATCACGTTTCTTGGACCTTTGAGAGTTACTGTAGTCTATAGTTGTCACGTCCTGTCGTGAAACAAGTTTGGACGAACGACGGAAAATACAATGATATTCTTCGTGTAAACGAAACCAAAATTGATCAGCAGACGCTTAGAATCAGGAATCAGCACAAATGGCACTCTATTTGCTGATGTTTAGTTCCCCACATTTGCATTGTTTCAATCTCGCTACTGCTAAGAATGTAACCCACACCAGTATAGACTAAGTGTCATTAATCCGATAGAACTAACACTTAAATCGAAATATCACATGACCGTTTTAAACCTTTAGCCTAATTGTTGTGGGCGACAAAATATTGTTCTCCATTTTAACAAGGTCATTCAGAACTAGAACTCATTTGCAACATAATTTCAAGCATTGCATGTGAAAACTTGAAAGGCTAACCATAAAAAAATGAACTGCCGTTTTACTATTAGTTTTATGTAGGCCTAGTTGAGAGTAAAAATATAGTCAACTCCTCGAATAGTTGAAAAAAGTCAGCACTATTCTCAAAAGTTGAATAAATAATTATTACCGTCTTATTACAGGCATACAACTTAAGAATAAAAAGTAAAAGACCCAATCATTTGCATATTTATTTTGTAATCAAACCCAATCATTTGCAGAATTATTATGTTAATAAATGTACGATTCAAAGTTTCACAACCAGGACACTTATAGGAAATATACCTGCTACCACACAAATTAGTCACGAGTCACGAACGATAATCAGTGTTTAATCTAGTCCCATTGCTTTGGGGGGGGGGTTCGGGTTTCTGGGGAGGGGCGAGAAAAGGTCCTCTTTGGCCGGACATTTTGGGCGGACGGCTGGGTCGGCGACGACATATTCATAGAAAATTTCCTCACGACTTTTATTAAGTCATTCGTAAAATATTCTTCCAAGGAAATAGACCAATTCCGCTACTGAAAAACTCATGACCTTTTTTAGTTTTTCCTTCTTTTTTACCGAACGAAACAATTCAACCTGTCCATTTATACATGGACGCAAGTCCGGCTTAGTTTTTGCGGAGAGAAATTTCTTTACATTGACTTCTGAGGGGCGAAATGATACGTAGCCTGTCTATCAGCGCTCGAGAATAAGCTGGTGCCCCGCGCTTGGCTTTCGAGTGGCGCTTTAGAAATTTTGAGTTTACGATTACGATTACGATATGCACCACATCGCGATTTTTTCTAGGAGGGAAATTTCAACCCCTGGGAACTTCCCCCCAGATACGTCTAGATCAAACACTGAACGACAATGCTTAATAATTAATTGTTAGTAGGCCTATCATGTACTAATGTCCAATATTATATGCAACACTTCGACATTTGTTCTTGCAATGAAGAAACTTAATCCTTAATGTTACAGGAAGCTGTTTGTAAAATTATCGACCACAGCGCTGGTCTGTGTTGTAGCCAGGATGGTGGTGACATCTTGTGTTGATGTCTGATTCCCATCATGGCTGTCAGATGATGGTGGAACCAGTTGGACAATCAGAAGGAAATATGTGATCAGCATACCAGTGATCTGCGGATAAACAAAACAGGTAACGTAGAAGTGTGATATGAGCCTAAGATCAAAACATGTAACTTAGAAGTGTGATATGAGCCTAAGATCAAAACAGGTAACTTAGAAGTGTGATATGAGCCTAAGATCAAAACAGGTAACTTAGAAGTGTGATTATGAGCCTAAGATCAAAATAGGTAACTTAGAAGTGTGATATGAGCCTAAGATCAAAATAGGTAACTTAGAAGTGTGATATGAGCCTAAGAACAGTGTTTCAGAAGATGAACAGTTGGAGATTAAATTGAGAGGTGAAGAGTTGGTGAGTGGGTTATGGAAGGGTGAGAATATTGTTTATCTGATCTGAAAAGTGAAGGATAGCTATTTCTGTTTTCCATGGGATGAGGCAGAGCGGGTTTGAGGACATCCATTTAGAAACTACATTGACCATAACATGATCTCATGCCAGTGATCTAACAAGACAATGAGCGCATTGGGGAAGTACTAGTCGTCGATAAAAACCTTGTAACTGCGCATGAGGTAGGCCTAAACTTTCGATGTAGCCTACTCGTGTCCGCCTATTGTAAGCCTACAGTAGCCAAAACATTAGGCCTAATGTTGCCTCGTTGCTTCAATATTTTGTTTCATCATTCTTGAATATTTTTCTCCGTAAGCGTTTAGTAAGTTTTGGACAGCAAAATTAAAGTGCAACCTCTTGATTCAATCTCTCTATGAGCTGAGAAATGACGGATGGTTTCACTTAGGCTTACCGTTAGAATTGTGTTTCGATCGATGACAAAAATTCTCCAGACGCTAAAACCGATCGGTTCTCCACATAGACGATTGAGAAATGTATTGATCTAAAATAAAATGCAATTGATCCAACATAAAAGACTTGCATAAATATTTAGTTTCGCCATTAGTTAGATAGAAGCTTATTCAATAGCAGAATACAGGATCTATAATTATAGACCTTACAGCGTATTACGTCATTTTTTAACATCTAAGGTTGTCGCGCAAAATATGCGACGACAACATTCGGAATTCTAGGGTTTACTAACTGTGAGTCATTGTAAAATGTAGGCCTAAGCCTATGGAAAACGTTTCAAACGCTTTCACCGAGACGTGTTAAAGAAGCAGCAATAGCATCGATGCGATGCGAATATAGTCCAGTCAGTTGCCACATGTTTCAAATAGACTACAGTAAAAAGTAGCGTCAAGCGTCAATATACATGTAGACCCTAATATGTACATATGTATGTATGTGCACTTGCTATAGCGCCCCTTCAAGCTCTATCTACTCAGAGGCGCTCCCGATGCAGAGCGGACACTGCATCGGAGTTTCACGCCGAAGCGCTGAGCAATTGTGAGTGAAGGACTTGCCCAAGGTCCTTACGCGGCGAGGTGGATTCGAACCTCGGACCTTCCGGCTCCAAGGCAACGACGCCACCACTAGACCACCGCGCCTCACATAATATACATGTAGGCCCTAATATGTACATAATATATAATAATATTATATATTATGTACATATTAGGGCCTACATGTAAATTGACGCTTGACTTTCAGCCAGACACTAGATATAGTAGCCTATATCTATAATAATGGTATCCAAGGGATAATTTACCAGTGGTAGGTCTGATACTGATATATTTGAAGCAACGCTTTAAAATGCATCCCTTACGATTACAAGGTAATTATATTATCACAAAGTGGAACCGTGGAGTCGTAACAGGCACAGTTTTGGCACTCCGCTACCCACGTGCAACCACTCCAATCGCCTATCGGGGCTGAATAGGTTTGCAATTAGACAGAATGTTATTGAATCTGCAGCGCCCACTGGCGGCGACCAACAGCAGCAGCAGAGGGAGCATGCACAGCTATTTCATCTGCCGCGCATTACCCCTCCGACCATTTCAAGAGCCATCACCATTCACCACGGACGAACGGTGATGCTAGATAACGGGGCGAAGTACTACGCCAGCGCTATATTAATAACTGACGCAATGTCTGGCAACAGCAAACACTGACCGACCGCGGTGACCTTCAGTCAGACACTTAATTCTCGCAGTGAATAGCTAATTATCAACATAAATAAATTTTTAAAAATCAAACAGGGAAGTAGAAGAAATATGAGACTCGGTTCTGGAGCAGTAAATTAGGTGGAAATCAAACAGGTCGCGAGAAAAGGCTTGTGTAAGGCAACAAAGGAGAACGGTGCACAGAAAGGAAAGTAAGCAGATATAGGGTATACATCCCCAACAAAGTAATGCCAGGTATAAATTAAGTAGTCACCAACAAAATGTTGACATTAGACAATAATATTTATATATACATATAATATGCAGATCTCTTTTTGAGTCACTGTTCCATTTTACTTGTGACTTACCTTTATTTCAAACGAACACATTCATCTTAGTAGGCTACATAACTGACTACGTTTGCACATGGCATTGCTCGTTTTAACACTGGACTACGAAGTCTATGAGTCAGTGAAAACGAAGACTGATTATTGTATTGATGAAGCTTTTCGTGTATCAAGCATTCACAAACTTAGAGCGCCACATGTAAAACAGATTCATATCCTGAAAAGCTTAAGGTGGAAAATCCTAATTAGGCCTACCTTTTAAACCACATGAACCTACACAATAATGCTAAGTTATTTTGTTTACTATACCTGTCCTATTGTTTCCGCACTCAGATTCTTCAAATCGATATCATGAATTTTCTCGTAGATCTTATGAGCCTGTGAAATCAAAATGATTCAGTTATAAACAAAGGCAAACGAACAGACTAAATGACAAAAAGAATATAAGCTCACGAGTGCAAAAATAATAGACTGCCATTGCGCGAAGTCATTATTTTAAATCGCGCTACGAACAAAATACACCGTGATTCAAAAAAGTAAGCCAAGCTGTTTTCCAAATATCTCTAATGCCTGATAACATACATGTATCACGCTAAACATTTTCAGATATTTAGAGAATTGGACCACGAATATGATCCCAAAATATCATGACACAAAGCTGAACGGATAGAAAGATGTGTATCTTTCAACTTCATCTGACGAAATTTCAGTTTTCAGCAAGTCTGTTATGGTGTTCGTTTCGGTTTCTAGCCCTAGAAGGCTGCTTCTTTTTCAACAGGACAGTGCCCCAGCCCACAGAACCAAGGAAACCATCGAAATGCTGACAAGAAAGTCGCCAGACTTCGTTTCTACCACATTATGGACTCCAAACAGCCAAGATTTGAATCCTGTCGACTATAAAGTGTGAAGCGTGATGCAGGACCGAGTCCACAGACAATAATCCATGATATAAACGATCTGAAGCAACCAACGCTTGTTGGAAGTGTGGGATGGCTTGGACCAGAGAATAATCGGCGATGCTGCTGCGCAATGGTGCCAACGCCTCCAGGCTTGCGTGCAAGCAGGAGGAGGACATTTTGGGCATCTTATTTAATTAAACAGTCAAACGATACTGTTTGAATCATATTGTTAGCTCAATTCTCTACATATCTGAAAATTTCAAAATAACGAAAACGAATATTCCCATGTTCATGTCCCAGGTCATGAATGAGACCATTGGCATCAGCACAAATTGACAATTGCCACCATCTATTAATTTTGGTTAAACGATGCCAGATTGGTATGATGATTACGATAAACGACCTCATTTTCTTAACGGAAACCGACATTTTATACGGTAATATTCTGCTTTGAACCTGAGTTTATGCGAGGAGATAGATAAGACGCTGGCACGAAGATCAGAAAAACGTGGTTTCGATATCCGCTAGTCCCAAAAGGTTAACCAAGTCCAGGAGTCCTCCACTCGTAGGACGGTAGGAAGTCTGGTAAAACGAGCAGTAGGACAGGTGGCAACTTCGAAGGCTGCCACAATTATTATAGTCTACTACTGTTATAATTACATATATTATAGCAGGGGGTTTTTTAAGGAATTTTCACTGCTGGGGATATTTGGGAAAAGGGCATTTTTGAACAGTTATTTTTGGGTAAAGGCACGTTGACACATTATCAGATAAACTTAGAAGACAACGCATATCCGCTTAAAAGAACAATAAAAAATACACGTATAAGAGCATTAATTATACGACTGAAGTTCACTTAACTGAATTTAGATGATGTACCACTACCAATGTAACAGTCTACCAACTAGAAAAAATGGCCTTCTTTTCTGAAAAATTTCTGGACAAAATCTCGCTTTGAATAACTGTCAACATTTGGTTCACGTTCTCTGCGATTCCTACTTGAAAGGAAATGAACAATGGCCATTCTGGGATCATAGTGTGCAATTCCCACTCCATTTAATGCGATCTGAAGTCGTGCATTGATTGTGTTGGATTTCATACCAGTTCTATGGTCGTCGACAACCAAGTTGTGATGCGATATTATTCTCTCAGTTTGCATGGAATGGGGTGACAATGTTGCAATTGCTGATAACACCTTCTGCACCAACCCTGTGGTTACTGGTAGCAACTGGCGGAGACGAACTGACAATGAACATCCAAGATCGGATCCGGTAGGAAGGTGTGGTATAGCTGAAATTGTGTTCCATTGTTCACAGGCTTCATCAGCAAAGACTCCGTCTTGCAGTGGGAATAACCTAGCTGAGAGAGTAATGCCTGCGTTCACAAAATCACCAACGACCTGGGCTGAAAGCAGATCTTTCATATTCCCAAGGAGAGAATCTTGCTCTGGGTCCAGTCTTTCAGCTAAGAAGTTGTATGCTGCCTCTATGATTTCAACACGAATTGATTCTGTTCTTCTGCTACCAGTAGTGACGTTCTGATTAGATACACCCCTTCCAGTTCCAGTTGACAATTCACTCACATCAAAGGGCAACATAGATTCACGTTTCCCTGCAAAACGATTTTTAACAAAATATACTTAAAGTTCTACATCGCCAGGCAAATCTGAACCTTTTTAAACTGCAGGCCACATCAGTATTAAGTAATAATAATAAGTAGCTAATAATTTATTCATTTCATTACAATATTGAGGCTATATTATTAAAGCTAGTATTTAATGTGATATTTTAATTTAGTAGTCAATCAATCAATCAATCAATTTTCGTTTAATATACATGCTGACAAAAACGCAAAATGTTAAAGAAAAGTAGGTCTACAACTACAGTACTATGAAATTTTGATGTTTAAATAGTACCAAATACTTTTATAAAGTGTCAGCAAAATAAAAATTTTGTTAAGCATGCTGGCCAGGGTGAGAATTGCCGGGGGGGTTGGGGGGGTTCAACCCCCCCAGTCTTTCTTAGAGCCCCATGTTAAAGTATGTTTTTCATACCCCAATTTCAAGTTTATCATAGGCCAACCCCCCCAGTTATTTTTCCACAATTCTCATACTGATGCTGGCTCTAACATTTGACATCTTTCACCAAGTGCCTCTGATACATGTGGACTACTTTACCTGGATATGGTCCATTTTTCATCAGCTGAAGCTTCCTAAGAGCGCCATCTCTGCAGGTCATTATGTCACAATTGGCCAAACAAATCTGAAAGCTTTTGGCATTTCTTCGCGCTATCCAGAAGCAAATCTGCTTTGCGTTTTTTAGTCCTTTCGGTGCTCGGCATGCTTGTAAGTTTTCCAATATTGTTTGTTGTGTATTGTTAGGCCTATTTCGTAAACTTGCAAAATGCATAGCCATATAAGTTAAGCGTCAAATTCGACACGACTCATTGATGACCATTGAAGGGCATTGAAATGTAAATTATTAAGATATCTTCTGTGGTTTATATCAAACATTAACATTGAGTATTATCGATGACGTCACTGGCGTGTTTGTAAGGGTTCCCAAGTTATCAGACTATAACAGTTTATTAAACTTTATTCAGTTAACTGTTAACTGTTCACTACAACTTCAACTTGTGTGATTAAAGATAAAAAGGGCAAAATTCACTGGTGGGGAAAAGGGCAAGGACTGGTGGGGAATGAGAGAGGGCTGGTGGGGATTTTCCCCACCAGTTAACATGCTAAAAAAATGCCCTGTATTATAGGTTTCATATAAACTTAATAAGCACTTGTCAGTTTGAATTTTAAAAAAGAACGTTTTAAAACAAATTTAGTATGAGTGATTAAAATTCAAATTGCAGTATGAGTAGTCTCATTGGCCTAACTAATAAGTTCTGTGTAACGTCAGTCTATGCGCAAACATGTAAGAAAATGGCTGATCAACTCACCGCATTGTTCACAATTATTCCGCTGTATGAAACTACCATAAGGCCAGACGCGGTCCACGAGAGCCAGAAAATTGCGAGAAAGTAAAGAATAAAGGAACTGGTGACGACTGGATTAAACAAGAAGCTGTAAAGATTTACAATCACGACGAATATCAAACAACTGATGTAAGCCGCGTTGCTGAGGCAAATAAACTTGTCTGCCTCTGAGACAAGTTGACACAACATCTGATGTTCTCTTCGCAGATCTTCAAAGCTTTCGTCAAGCGAATCTGAGCTGTAAATGGATTCGCGAAATCTGCTGTTGCAGATGGTAAATTGGTGGGAAAAGAATGATGCGATGAAAAGGTTGCATGTCATGGGGAAAGTGGCGGCTCCGACTAAGTAGAAATAAATGACCATGTAAAGGGCTCTCATGAACGGTACAATACGGTTGTCAGGGAAAACAAGGGTTCTGATTGGAGCCAGCGTCACGTCCATCGGGTTTTCATTGCTTGAAAAGTGGACATAGCCGAAGAAGAAGACGTTGATAGCCACGTACGTCCATGCCACAGTTGCGTACAATACTGCCTTTCTTCGAAAACGATTGTAAATGTCAGGTGTGAGTCTCTTCTGAAAGTTTCGAAGTAGGATCAGCATTTTGCCAGTGCTACAGGCTCGATAAAATGACGTCTGCACTAAGGTATTCATGATCGTCCAAACGAAGAAGCTTATCTTCCACAGTAGATTAGATGCTACTTCGTCGTCAGGAGAAAATATTGTAACAAAGCGGATCATGTTAAGCCACATGGCCACCAAGACGGCAAATGCGTAGACATGACTCGGATTGCTAAATGACCACCTGCTACGGTTTGGTTGGCTGTTCTCGGAATCATTGTCATTATCCTTCAAGAAATACAGTCCAAATATTCTCAATGAAACAGTAAGAGGTGAGATGGTTTTCAGCATCGCAGCTTCATCAACCGTTGAATCCTGTTTGTCATCGCCGATATGTGTTTCAGGCACAACAACAATGACATGGTTCTCATTTTCCTGACGACAAACGTTTGACCTCTTCATTCTGTTACAGATTGGTTGAATGCAGACACCGGTGATCGAGTGTGAAGCTTAAATAATGTTCGACTTGCAAATGCCCAAACGGTTCTACTTATACTACAGCATAATGCAGTCGAAATTGTACTTAAGGCTAATCCAAACAACGCTGGGCAATGTGCATTAGAAGAATAATGTACCAATAGCAAAGCATGGCACGCACCCAGCTGCGTATCTAGGCCTAAGTGTCAATATGGGAAGATAGCATTCATTGGCTGACTTGATGATGACCTGCAGACTTGCTCGTTTATTAAAATAATAAATGCTGCCACAATGAAGCCAATACCATTCTGGAGGTCACTGTTTTTTTGTCATCGCAACGGACTGCATTAGCGAAATTGCAGATTTTGCCGAAATGGCAATTTACTTCAATGGTTCATAGATAATTGTCACTGTAGGCTGAATAAATAGCCGTGAAGTGAATAGAATCAATGAGTGCAGACATGAATAATTTATCTGATGTTTTACGTGGAATATGAATGCGCGGTCACGGTATGATTGTTCTCATGCAAACTGTTCATATTATTGTGACAATTATCCTACTGTTTAGAAAACACTTAATATAGGTCCATGTCAATGACTGGTAATCATGTGGTGATACCAAAGCATTAGCTAACTTACTTAACATCAATGCTGATTCAGTTCATCAACGTGTGGACGTATTTACTTTGCGTCAATAATTAATCTGTCAAACTCAATTCTATCATTTCTATGTATGAAGACATCAGTCATTTATACCTAAACGTGGCTCGTTTGATCTGCTGTTACATGTATGAGGCTTCTGGTAATGGCATCCATAATGCCGTTTAAAACTAATACCATAAACTGAATAAATGAGACATTGCTGTTCTTAGAACTCTCTCAAACACTGTTTTGCATGCATAATTATTAATTACTAGCGATCCCTTAATAGTCCAGATAACCATCTAATTTATTATCATTTACATGTACAATCGCAAACAGGGCCGGATTAAGAAATGTGGGGCCCTGTTCGGAAATTTTTTTAGATCGAAAAATCTGATAACCTTTCTTTGTCGTTTGGTCGAAATTTCTTTACAATATAGGCCCCTACCGATATCTCCCGTCCAAAACAGCTGACGACCTTTTTAAAAATCGTTTTGTCAAAATTTTGTCAAAATGTACGAATTTTTTACTAAATAAAATTGTTTTTCTCGTGTGTGGGGGTCCCTAGAGTGTGGGGCCCCTGTTCGACCGAACATGTTGAACATGCCTTAATCCGGCCCTCATCGCAAACCCCTCCTAGTCTCTTCTAGATTGTATTTTTTGCTGGTATAGGAATCAAACGATGATGATGGCAATGACGATTCACACAAAAATTGTTCGAAGGCTCGTGTGACTTCATTTCGTGTGAGCTTTTGCGCAATCAATTCTTCTGGTCAAAAATAATAGTCGTTTATAACACATCGAAATGTTTTTTAAGATCTACTTTTAAGGGAGGTCTCGAGGGCAACAAGACTGCTGATCAATTTACTCATCAGGCTATAGCTGAGTCGGTTTGGCAGTGCAGAGGGAGCAGAACCCTCGGAGCATATTTCTGCCCTGGCGGGGGAGGGGGTGAACCTGCGGCCTCTTGGTTGACTTTCCCGCGGCACACCGACCACAACCATGCCGTAACTTATTTATCAAGCACTTATATCATCGAATTATTGTGTCTGCATTGATGGCTGGCATAAAGAGACATTCCTCGGCAAGTTTGTTTATACAAATGCGACACAATAAACCGAACAGTTCCGTTGTTTAGCGCTTGCGTAAAGGCCAACATACTGGACGAGGACATGAATTGAAACTCCACCGAATTTATTTAGCCTATTTATTTATTTTTCCATTTCTATAGCCTTAGGCTATAGAATATGTTTGTCGCTGTCGGGGTTCGGTCAAAAAATGTAAGATCAGACGGATTCAGTAGCACGGTAACAAATATTGAGAAGCTCTGACCAATAATGATGATGATAAGCTATTGGATTGACTATCTATAGACGTGTTCAAAGTTGTCGCTCCGTGACTTTTATTCTTAACCAGCAAAGGCAACAAAATTGAATGTTCTGGAGGCGAGTCACTGGGGTGAAGAAGCAGCCGGGAAATCTTTCAAATGCTGGTGTCACGATATTGAATCTCTCTCCTCCCCGATAGGCTACAAAGTCTCCTCCCCGATACAAAGTCTCCTCCCCGATACAAAGTCTCCCCGAAACAGAGTACCCCCGTGGCTGAAACTCTAGGGCCTAGTGCATAATTCGTTATAGATATTGACATGAAACAAACTTCATCTATAATTCTTATAATACCTGCAACTTAGGTTTTCAGGTCACGGGCAGTAGGGCTTGACATTTGTGACTGCATGAAATACCAACCAGCTGTATTTTGGTCGAAATAGAGTATCGTCTCCACTCACAGTTATACCAACGTCTCTATGTACATGTAGGCCTAGCAAGTTGCGCTTCCATCATATTTACCTAACTGAGTGATTGAATATCGATTGGTTAACGTGGCAATCTTCTATGGTGGCAATCTTCTATGGTGACAATCTTCTATGGTAGCAATCTTCTATGGTGGCAATCTTCAATGGTAGCAATCTTTTATGGTGGCAATCTTCAATGGTAGCAATCTTTTATGGTGGCAATCCTCTATACATGGGCGCCCGCACATAGGGGCAAGGGGGGGCACTTGCCCTCCCCCCCTGGAAAAGTGAAACTTATTTATTGAACTACTACTTTTGAGTTTTTAACAAATTTCTTCGCATTAAAACACTAATCTCACGAATGATACACATGTGAAAGTCATAAATTTACGTTTAGAAATCTCTATAGAAATAAATATATAATTATATATATACTTTATATAGTGCCCTTCATGGGCCTACTTTTTAACATCTACTTTTGGATTTTTAACCAATTTTTCGCACTAGGAAGCTATTCATATCAAAAATAATACACAAAATGAAACTGAGAAATTTGCATTAAGAAACGTCTTTGAAAAAATACCCGTGTTTTTAATTTCCAGCGCTGTATTTAGCATGCTCTTGTCACTGAAAAATGTAACCGTAACCACCGTAAAATCTTTGCCCCCTCCTGCCAAATTTTCTGCGAGCGCCCATGCCTATATAGTAGCAATCTTATTTGGGGTCTTGTCCTCTTCTACTTTAGAAGAAACCGAAGATCCGATACTGAAATCGTATTTCGCAGAAGTATATTATTTCCGGTCTAATCACGGTTAAAATAATTTATTCAAATTAAACTGTTACGATGTCTGTACAATTTCTGCCTCGGATTCAATATCTACAGACAAACGTAAAATAGTTAATCAACTTACCGATTGATTCACAATTATTCCTCCGAAGGAAACCATCGAAAGTTCAAAGACGCACCACAAGAACCAGAAAATGTTGAGAAAGAGAAGAATCGGAGAATATGTGAATATCTTGTTCCATATTAGATTATAAAGATTAGCAATCAGAAGGAATACGAAGCAACCGATGTATGCCGCGTTGCTCATGCAGATGAATTTATCAGCCTTTGTGACGAGACGACTCAGTCTCTGATGCTGTCTTCGCAGATCTTCAAAGTTTTCTTCAAACGAAATGGAATTCTGGATGGATTCGCGGAATTTGCGATTGCAGAGGGAGAACTGACGAGAGAAGATTGTAGCAATGAAAAGATTGAACATCAAAGGAAAGTTGGCTGGTCCGTTTAGAAAAAAATGAATTATCAAATAAAGAGTTCTGAGTAATTGTACTATAATGTTCTTGCAGTGAGGAAAAACAAGGGTTCTGATTGGAGCCAAACCCACATCCATCGGATTCTCATCGCTTGAAAAAAGGATAAAGGCGACGAAGAAAATGTTGACCGCCGCGAAAATCCATGACAAAATCGCATACAACATGGCGTTTCTGCGGACGTATTTGTGATCGTCTGGACTTAATATCTTATGTAAGCCTCGAAGCAGCGACCTCATTCTTCCACTGCTACAGGCCAGGTAAAATGAGGTTTGTGCCAAGGTGCACATGAGCATCCAAAGAAAGACGATAAATTTCCATACGAGTCCAGAGGCTGGTTTGTCATCAGGAGAAAAGAGTGTGGCTAACCGGATCATATTAAGCCATATGGCCACCAACAAGGCAAATGCATAGGCATGACTCTTACTGCTAAACTTTGGCAAATACCACTTGCTACGACTGCAACTGTCAGCATTTTCTTTTTCTTTTAAGAAGAATAGTCCAAATATTCTCAATGAAGTAATGAGAGGTGAGAGGCTATTCAGCATTGCAGTTTCGTCCTGTTTGTCATCGCCGATATGTGTTTCAGGCATTACAGTAATTACATGTTTCTTATTTTCCTGATTGCCAACTTTTGACCTCTTCATTTTGCAACAATTGGAAAGTTGCTAAGACACCGGTCGTTTTGGAAACTAAGCTTAGAACCTTCTCTTAAATACCTTAGGCAAATGTGGCTTAGCGAGGTTCTCGTTACCGTCACACTATCCAGACGATTTCTACTTAACGATGATCGAAGAAACTGTTCATTACAACAATTATATATGAACCTACAGCGTAGGCGTGTCTCGCAGTGACGTTTCTAAGAAGCAGTAAACTGTTGTCAATACTGGAAAACGACATTCATTCTGTAACGCTTTTCATGTCTCGCACACTGATTTTTTAATAAACGCATGCAATTGATGTTGGCGTCGGAATATGGAACGTATGGCGATAACATCAGTTCCCTGGTCACTCTTTAATGTCATGTACATGTATTTTTTCCGCGAAATTATAGATCTTTGTAATAAGCAATTAGCATTGATAGTGCTTAATGAAATTCGGCAGAGTAAAATAGTGCTGAAAAGAAAAGAACTAATGACGGCGCGCATTAATTAGTTCCATTGTAGGCTATGTCAGACGTCATTGCTTTTCGAAGAAACTTAATCTAAATTGTTTAGAAGGTTTTATTTTTGAAAAACTAGTGATTGGTCAGCAAGTTTGGACAGGCCCAAGCTCGTCTGTAATACTCTGTATAACATGGTAGTGGTGGGACGATGCAATAGCATTATAACGTCAATGATAATTGTCTTCAACAGGCCATGGCGCCACTGAATCACGTGAGTTTGACGCACTATGATGACGAGTAAGAAGATGACAGTCGATCATACATACACTGTAGGCACCGGTTGCTGAATTGGCTAAGATTTAGAAAGGCATTAACAAGTGCATTTAAGACTTAAGACACGCATTGACGAGGTTACTGCAGAAAACTATAATTTTTTTAATAAAGAGGAAACTGTGTGTGTGTGTTTGACCGGAATGCATTTCAACAGTTTTTTTAGCTTTTCGCTTTAAACCTTCACTACTGTGTCGGTCTCGGAATGGGATACCGCGTGGGGGCTGTGGTTGGCGAATCTCTCCCACCATGGGGGCCATGGTGATGGGACGAAAACCGAAATTTTTGCACATTGTATGTTTGTGTGTGTCAGGCTCATTTCCACACTTACTTTGCTTTTTAACACCACAATTTTGCAGGGAGTCACAAAAAATTCATGTGTCCTTTTGTTGGGATTCTGTGGGGCTGGGCCTGTGCAGGCCTCTCAACACTCCGGGTCCGGGCGCTGCAGCACTCTTAGTATCCAACTTAATGCGAGCCTGCACACAAAACGTGCTATTGTCAACGAATCAACATTTCGTCTATCAGTAGGCCTAATTCGTTCTTTTTTGCAATATCAACAGGTCGTTTAATATTCCAGCCTAGTGTTAAAGCGTGCATTGTTGTATATTTTTGCGGTTTCAAACCATTATAGGGGATTCATGGTCAGACATTTTTTAACGAGGTCAAAGTCCGGGCACTATGGTACAAGTACATTGTAAACGGTGCAGAAATTCTGTCAGTCTTGGAGGAGAACAACGACCAGGGCGAAGGGTTTTCACCAGGGATTTGCCCTGATTTTCCATGCTGTTGTGCCGCCACTGATTAGGCTACAAACTAACATGATTGATTATTATATTCGCGGTTACGCCAGTGGTAGACCTAATTCGTAATCACAAGGAGTGTGCCACGCTGCCCCTATCGTAAAATTAATGCGTCCCAAAGCACTTGAATTCCGATCCGATGAGCAGGGCCGGATTAACAAATGTGGGGGGCCCTGTTCAGTAAAGTAGCGGGGACCCCAACCTTGCAAAATCGCAACAAAAGGAAATGTAAAACGTGTTATATTAAACAAATCAACAACTATTATCATTTAGAATCGTTCCTTCTTTATTGCAATATCTAGACTCTAGAGCTCTTACAATATTCCAGTCTTGTGTTAAAGTATACATCTTTTATAGTTTAAGAATATAAGAGCTAGTGATTCATGCTCATATTTTTTTAACCAGGGCATAGCCAGGGCACTCGTACAAATAAACAGCACGGAAGCGATTCATGCCCCGAATAAATTCTTGGCAGGTAAAAATTCGTGCAGTCTTGTGCAGGACAACGACCAGGGCACAGGGTTTTTACCAGGGCATTTGAATTAATTTGCCCTGCGGTGGTGCTGCCAGCCTGCCACTGATTTAAAACTAACATATATTTTGCAGTAACGCCACCTAATTCTTAAAAACAAAGAGTGTAGACTACCGATATACCGAACTGTACAGTGCAGGGCAATGTAGGCCCCTACAAAATAATTGAAATGATGCCATTTCAAACTGCACTTGAGATAAATCAGCCTGGTAATGGAACTTCAATAGGGGCCCCCACACATTATAATATTATGTTAAAATCAGTCGGCTAATTTCCGAGTAATTTGGGGGTATGTTCTGAGATTCTGGAGTCATTTTTATTATTAGAATTAATATTGGTGAAAAATATTCTAAATGCATGTGTGGGCCTATGTTGAGCATGCCTTAATCCGGCCCTGATGACGCCATTTCATAATGCGTTGCCTGGCACTTGAATTCCGAGTTGATGAGGTATTATTCCTATTTCATGTGTGGGGCCCCCTAAAGTGTGGTATTTTCGGATAATCACTGTTAAAATGATTTATTCAATTTAAACGGTTAGGATGTCTGTACAATTTCTGTATCTGAACCAATATCTACGGAGAAAAGGCTAAATAGTTAATCAACTTACCGATTGATTCACAATTATTCCTCCGAAGGAAACCATCGAAATTTCGAGGACGCACCACAAGAACCAGAAAATGGAGAGGAAGAGAAGAATCGGAGAACGCAGAAATGTCTTGTTCCATATTAGATTGTAAAGAACAGCGATCAGAAGGAATATGAAGCAACCGATGTATACGGCGTTGCTCATGCAAATGAATTTGTCCGCCTTTGTGACGAGACGACTCAGCCTCTGATGCTGTCTTCGCAGAGCTTCAAAGTTTTCTTCAAACGAAATGGAATTCTGAATGGATTCGCGGAATTTGCGATTGCAGAAGGAGAACTGACGGGAGAAGATTGTAGCAATGAAAAGATTGAACATCAAAGGAATGTTAGCTGCTCCGTTAAGATAGAAATGAATGACCAAATAAAGAGTTCTGAGGAATGGCACTATATTATTATAATAGTGAGGGAAAACTAGGGTTTTGATTGGAGCCAATGTCACATTCATCGGATTTTCATCGCTTGAAAAAAGGATAAAGGCGACGAAGAAAATGTTGACCGACGCGAAAATCCATGACACAATCGCATACAACATGGCGTTTCTCCGGACGTATTTGTGATCGTCTGGACTTAATATCTTGTGTAAGCCTCGAAGCAGCGAACGAATTCTTCCACTGCTGCAGGCCAGATAAAATGAAGCATGTGCCAGTGTGCTCATGAGCATCCAAACGAAGATGATCAATTTATATATGAGACCAGTGGCTGGTTTGTCATCAGGAGTAAACACTGTAGCAAAGCGAATCATGTTAAGCCATATGGCCACCAACACAGCAAATGCGTAGACATGACTCTTACTGCTAAACTTCGGCAAATACCACTTGCTAGGATCTGTGTTGCTGTCAGCATTTCCACTGTCCTTCAAGAAGAATAGTCCAAATATTCTCAATGAAGTAATGAGAGGTGAGAGGGTTTTCAGCATTGCAGTCTCGTCACTCGCCGTTGATCCCTGTTTGTCATCGACGATATGTGTTTCAGGCATAACAATAATTACATGGCTCTTATTTTCCTGATTGCCAACTCTTGACCTTTTCATTTTGCAACAATTGGAAAGTTGTTAAGACACCGGTCGTTTTGGAAACTCGATCCTTCTAATAAATACCTCAGTCAAATGTGACTAAGAGAGGTGCTTGTTCAGACCCTTTCTACTTGACGTTGATCCAAGAAAGTGTTCACTTAAATAATTATATATGAACGAACAGCGTAGGCGACGCTAAGCGTGTCTCGCAGCCACGTTTCCAAGTGTGAGTTGTCAATACTGGAAAGCAACATCCATTGGACAACGCTTTTCATGTCTCGTATAGATTGATTTTTTAATAAACACTGCCATTGATGTAGGCGTCGGAATAGCCTATATAACGCATGGCGTTTACATCAGTTTCCTGGTCACCTTTTAATGTTATGTGGCAGCACGAAATTATAGATCTTTGTAATAAGCAATTAGCATTGATAGTGCATAATGAAATTCAGCAGAGTAAATAGCGTTGAAAAGAAAAGAACCAATGACCGCGAGCATTAATCAGGCCTATTGTATTTCAGGCATGATGTGAGATATGCAGTGCGTTCGCTACGCCATTGCTTTTCGATTTAAAAAGAAAACTTAATCTAAATTGTCTACAAGATTTTATTTAAGAAAATAGTGATTGGTTAGCAAGTATGGACATTGGACAGGCCAAGCTCGTCTGTAGGCTACATACGGTAACATGTTTGTTGTTGGATGATGCAATATTGCAATAGCGTTAGATCGTCAATGATAAATCGCACGTCTTCAACATGTCATAGCGCAATTGAGTCACCTGAGTTGGACGCACTAAGTTGACGAGTAATAAGAAGGCAGTCAATCATACGTAGGCACAGGTTGCTGGATCAGCATATGAAGTAGGCCTACATGCATATCTTAAACCGCTCATCAAGGCCGTAGCTAGGGAGTGTTTTGGGTGTTTGAACACCCCCCAAAATGGAAAACTTAAAAATAATATAATGCATTTACTAGTACATGATATAGGCTAAAACCATGAAATAAAATCATGAAAAAACACCCCGAAATGAAAAATGTAAAAAATAATAGCTAGAATGCATTCACTAGGACATAAGGCCTAAAAAATTGTTGTGTTTCCGGTAGCCCGACCGACCCTCTTTTATTGCCGCGACTCAAATAATTTCGTAAATTTTTTTTTTAAATTTAAGAATTTTGTTTTTAAAGTAAAAAATTTAAAAAAAATTTAACATTTGTATTGACATAGGCCTAACAGTAAAGACGTCAACAAAATGAAATTAATAGGACTGTTTTCTAGAGCAGTTTTAGGTTCAGACATTCTGGAAATAGGCAGTTTATACTTGCTTAGAACACGTACTTTGTTGCAGCGTGTACCATTGTGCAAAAAAGTCTAGCGGCGTATACTTTTTCGGATAGTCACTGCATAAAAATATTTTCCAAAATAAAAATATTTTCCGACCTACATACCCATTTTTTTAGCTCTGTTACCGGAAACACAACATTTTTTAGGCCTAATGCAAAAAAAATTAAATTAGGCCCTCAAAATGGTAAGGAAGACGTTTTCGATGACTTAAAAAATGGTCGTCAGAAATTTTGACAACTAAAAAAAGGTCGTCAGAAATTCTCCGTCGAAGAAACACCCCCCAAAATCAAATCCTGGCTACGGCCTTGTCGCTCATATTTTAGCGAGTAGCCTACATCGACGGCACTACATAGATGTCAGGTGACTGAAGGTCTGCCTGTTTTCATCCACTGTTGATCTGTCAAATCAAATATTCTGACTTTAAATAGCGCTGTTTTCGTAATGGCAAGACATCAGTAATCTTTGCATCAAGTGAAATGTCGATCAAGCTCAATATCCGTTAGAAATATCAGATCCGAATGCGACACATGTAAAAATCTGATCGATCTGATATTTTATAGAAATTATAAAATATGAGTCGTGGGGAGTGGTAGTGTAATTGTGAGTTCGGTGCCTTGGAGTTCCAGGTTCGAATCCACCTCAAGTTGCCGCGTAGGGACCTTGGGCAAGTCCTTCACTCGCAATTACTCTTGCGCTTTGGCGTGAAACTCCGATTCAGTGTCCGCGCTGTAGTCTGTAGCACCTCTGAGCAGAGAAAAATGGAAGTGGCGCTATAGTAAATGCGAGAATAAATAAATAAATAAAATTACATGACTTTAATCGGAGAGCATGCATGGGCTCCTCACGGAATGTCGATGAATGAGATGAACTGCGGGAGGATGAGCTGTTGCTGCTGTGCGTATAGCACGCTGTATCAGAGACCTGGCGAAACACATGTAACCCTACAATGACCAGAAGACGTCGGGATGGACAATTGATGCAGTTGGAACGAGAATCGCTTTAATATTAGACTTCTAATAAGCAATTTTTAATATTTTTGTAAAGAAACTCTAAGTAGTATCGGTTTATTTTTTAAATAAACCTGTTAATTCTGAGAGCAGCATTCGAGTCGGCCTACTTCCGTTGAAATTGAGGGAAATACTGTTTTCTTTGCGCCTCTAGCACGAATGCTCAATTCTCATGCTAAACAAAATAATAGGCCTAATACATAAAGTAAAACATCCTGATATAATCAGTTTCAGATTTACCAAGATTAGGCAGAGTTATGAATCAAGGTTTAATAGCAAGGACACATGACCATGACTAGATAAACAGCCACAAAAGTATAAAACCAAACTGCTGCTATTATAAAACAATAGCCAATTATTGTCATAATATAGGCTACATGCAATAGATTCGAAATCTATTCTTGTAACGATGGAACTCTGTCCGGAATGTTACAGGTTACTTGTAAAATTATCAAAAACGTCACTGGTCAGTGCTACGGTCCATGTGGCATACTCCGTGGATGGCTGGCTCCCATGCGTGCTAGATGGAGGTGGAACTAGTTGGACAATCAGAAGGAAATATGTAATCAGCATACCAGCAATCTACGAATAAACAAAACAGGTAAGATACTATAACATAGGTCGTTATTGACTCTATCGGAGAAGAAGACACGTCGGTTGATAGTAGTAGTAGTAATCTATGACGCAAATTCCAAATAATCTAAAGCGCTTACAAAATTTGAACGGTGCAGGCAACCATCTGCTTTACCATGGCAACCATCTGATTATCTAACGCTGCGTTATGACGAAGTGCATGTCCTGCAGAGATAAGAATGTCCAGTGAAGATCCGGATTCGGATACCAAAGTCCACATAGAGCCGGTAGACCCGTTTTGCTGATGGGCGTTTGGCTGAGAACGGGATAGCATCAAAAGTCGATGATCGGATGGATTATGGTAGGAAGTTCGGCAGACGTAGCCTATAACTTCAATATGAATGGAAGGGTTGTGTGGAATTTGTAGGTCATAGGTAAGCGAGAGGATTTTGAAGTGGAAGGGCTCGGGGATTTTCAGCCAGACGAGTGATTTCTGGACGAGGATGATATGGTAATGCTCTGGTAACACCTGAAGAGATTGAAGAGAGTGAATTTTGTATGCGTTGGAGGCTCCGTATATGCATGGTTGCCTGCGACGTTGCAGTAGCATGCTTAGAGTGGGCAGTGCAGGTGATAACAGTGAAGAGTTAAACATGGTCAAAATGTGGTGGAGATCCTGAACATGCACGAACCAAGTTACCAAGCGCGAGAAAGGTTGGAGATATGACTAGATTCTATAGAATGGGAAATGTAGGTTCATTGTATAGTGCGAAGATAGCACACAGGTGAGTCGGAATCAAAATGGCGCAAAGACTGAAGAGCTGGTGGGTAGGGGTAGAAAATGAAAGAATAGGGGGATTTTTTCATATCTGATATGAATCCAAGTGTACAATTGATTGCGTTTCGGCAGGGTTGATACAGAGTAGGTTGGAGTACATTCATTTAGAGGTCGGTCTTGAATTGCCTTATCAAGTTGGCGAGGGAAGGAGGAAGAGACAAAACTGAGGGATTTGAAGAGTTGTTTGTCATCTGCGTAAGGAAGGTAGTGAAGTGAAGATTTTGCTTAGATGGTTTACTGGAGGAACACCATGAGTGAGTGGGCGGGTTGTGGATGGCTTTAACTGAGAACGTATGGGCACCCACTGCCCAGGAAGATCCGAAACCAGAGTAGAGCAGTTCAAAAGATGCCAAATCAAAAGAACAACCGGAGTAGAAGTAAGTTGGCCTACTCAGCTATCATTACTAACCTAATAGATCTTTGTATCTTCGTAAGCGTTTAACAGCTTTAGTCATCATACGTAATTGCTAGCTCACGATTTAAATTTTAATTCTAAACTGAGATCATTATGGCGGTTGCTCTGACTTACCGTCAGAATAGTATTTCCATCGATTACAAATATTTTCATGACGCTAAAACCAATCGGTTCTCCACACAAACGATTGAGAAACGTATTTATCTAAAAGATAAAGAAAATACTTTCTTATCAATTTTCTAATTGATTCAACTTATTGGCGCAATAAGCATGTTTTCACTAACAAATAATGCATATTGATCCAGATCTTACGATTTTCTATTGAACAACAACAACAACAATCGTGTAACACAGACTAGATGCTTGGCAGTCCTAAAATGGTAGATCGTACCGAGCTGGCGAGGGCAATAATCTTCTCCACCCTTCCGACTCCACTTCAACCTGTTCCTCGGATCCTCCCTCCCCAACATAAATCCTCCTCCTCTTTCCTCATTCCTCTCCCATCCTCTACTTTCCTATTCTCTCATCCCTTCCCATACGCTTCACTCCGCTGAAACTGTTTCTAATCACCTCGCCTCACGGCGGATCTCTGTCGACGCTTAACGTAGGCCTATCTCGCAGTGAGAAAGCGTAACGTTGCAAACGAGACACATGAGACGTAGCCTGCATTGCCGTTGTGTTGCAATAATATTACAACAGGACGGCAATGTGGGCTAGGTGCATGTATATTATAATTAAGCCCTAATTATGGCACCCAGCCGGCAGTCTAATGTCGTATGACGTCATATGACGAAAAAGTAGATGTTTTTAAAATTAATAAACTTACACAAATAATGTTTAGTTTGTTTTTACTAAAGCGCATATACATGTAGGCCTACCTGTCCAATAGTTTCCGCATTCAGATTCTTCAAATCAATATCATGAATTCTTTCGTAGATTTTATGCGCCTGCGGAAAAATCCAGGAAACAACTGACAAACGACAACGAGAAGAAACAAAGAGAATGAACAATAAAGAGGAAACAAGCGGGAATTGAATCGTATTACACGAGCGACGAAGCCATCATTCGCGCTGTGAACAAAGCAAACCACCACTAATGCCATGACCTTAGCAACACTAGGCTACAGAAGGTCTGCATGTTGAATAACCTAAGGAAATTCTTAACCAATTATATCTACAGAAATTCCACAAAATAAAGAATAAAGACAATAATTAAAATACTTCTGTGTTTACTCGATAGGCTGCTGATCAGTTTGAAATGCTACTAGGCAGTTGCTTTTAAAATGGACTAGGTCTACTTTGTATAAAAATGCAAAAATAAAATAGGCCTACTTTCTAAAGTTGGCCCTATTTCACTTTGTATATTCAAAAAGTTAATGATTTAGTAAAAAAAAAAGAATTAAGAGGCGACTATAAATATCTAAAAGATTTGCAAAACTAGGCATAGGCCTACTTTTCAAAGATCAACATTTTGTACCTTTATCACTAGGCTACTCGTTAGCCGAAGTTTAACCTAGGCCTACATTGCGAAAGTATTTTATGTGATCAGAAGATAATATATTAATTTCCCTATAGTTTTCAAAATTCGCATTCAAGTAGAGGTCTTAAACTCTATAAAATTTAAATTATAACTTTGGCACAAGGTTTGCAGCATTTATCATTGAATGTATGCTACTTCAAAAAATTACGGTAGCCTATGTCTAGGCCCTAATTGCCTATAAATTTCTATGCAACGTTAAGTCTGTTAAGTGGTTAATGAACTGACCGCATTGTTCACAATAATTCCGCTGAATGAAAGCAACAAAAGTAAAGCCCCGGTCCACGAGAGCCAGAATATTGTGAGAAAGAGAAGTATCAGTGAACTGGCGACCGATGGACTAAATATGAGGCTATAAATATTCGCAATCACGAGATATAGCAAACCACTGATGTAGGCAGCGTTGCTGAGGCAAATAAATTTGTCAGCCTTTGAGACGAGACGACTCAGCATCTGATGTTCTCTTCGCAGATCTTCAAAGCTTTCTTCAAACGAATCTGATTTCTCGATTGAATCGCGAAATTTGCGGTTACAGATGGCGAACTGATTGGAAAAGAGTGTTGCTATGAAAAAGGTGAACGTCATGGGAAAGGAGACGGCTCCGATACCGTAGAAATAAATGATCATATAAAGAACTCTCATGAAGGGTATAACACGGTAATCAGGAAAAACTAAGGTTCTGATTGGAGCCAAAGTCACATCCATCGGATTCGCATTGCTTGAAAAGTGTATATAGCCGAAGACCACGACGTTGATAGCCACGCTAACCCATGTCACGATTGCATACAGCATTGCTTTTCTTCGAAGATGACTGTAAGTGGCTATGGTGAGTTTCTTTTGAATGTTTTGAAGTAGCGTCAGCATTCTTCCAGTGCTACAGGCTCGATAAAATGAGGTTTGCACTAAGGTATTCATGAGCGTAAAAACGAAGAAGCTTACTTTCCATAGCAAATCATTGGCTATTTTGTCCTTAGGAGAAAACACTGTAACAAAGCGGATCATGTTAAACCACATGACCACTAATACAACAAATGCGTAGACATGACTCTTGCTGCTAAATTTTGGCAAAGACCACCTGCTACGATTTGGTTGACTGTTCTTGGAATCATTGTCATTAGGCCTACCTTTCAAGAAGAATAGTCCAAATATTCTCAATGAAATAATGAGAGGTGAGATGGTTTTCAGCATTGCAGTTTCATCGGCCGCTGAATCCTCTTTGCCGGCACGTGTTTCAGGCGTAACAATAACGACACGTTTCTTATTTTCCTGAAAACCAACTTTTGATCTCGAGATCTGCATTCTGTTTTGGTCACAAATAAGTTGATGACAGTTGGCGAAGTCAGGCTGTGATCGTCTGGAAAGCTTAGATAATATTATGTCCTTGTCGTAAATGTACAAAAGCGAACAGTTTTCCTGACGCATTTTCCAGTTTATGGTAGACCTATATATAGGCTATAACTCTGATCCCAATAACCTTCTCAAAATGTGCATTAGGCGAAAAATAAAATATAATCGACCCATGATCATAAATTCACCACGCACTCCCACAACTAAGTGCTTGCTGTCAATACTGTAAAACGACAATGAATGGTTTGCGTGTTGATGACTTGCAGATTTGTTCATTTATAAATGCTGCAGTATACGCTCCTGTGCATGACGTCGATAGCATTTGCAAGTCATCATCTATTGTCATGACTGAGGATAGCAGTAGCGATTATGAACTTGTTGAATCCGCAATTGACTACAATTGTGGTTCATAAATTTATCATCATAGTCTGAGTGTAGCCTATAGCTCTGAACTGAATAGAATCATTGCGTGCAGACGTGAATAGTTGATTTCGATGCTTCGCGTGGAATATGCAACAGTTTTCATAATAAATCTGCTCAACTATTGTAATTATATGTAAATTTATACAACGCCTCTCACGGTGCCCACCAATCAGAAGCACTCCATGTGCGAATAACACAGAGGTATGAAAGTCGTTTTGAGAACGTGATTCTACTTTTTAAAATGCAATTAAGGCTTAATCGGCACCTTAAAATTTATGGTCCATGCCAATGACTGGGTGATTACTACACAGGGGCGCGGTGGTGTAGTGGGTATGTTCGTCGCCTTGCAGCCGAAAAGTTGCAGGTTTGAATCCACCTCAAGTCGACGCGTAGGGACCTTGGAAAGTCCTTCACTCGCAATTGCTCAGCGCTTCGGCGTGAAACTCCGATTCAGTGTCCGTGCTATAGTCGGGAGCGCCTCTGAGTAGTGAGCTTGAAAGGGCGCTATTACAAGTGCGCATACAAACAAACATCACTTCCACATTTTAGTAGTTTGGTTGTATGCCATTTTTAACAATAAATTTTTGCTAATTGTGTCCTGGCAGTAATTTAGGACGGTCTTGGGCAGTATTGATAAGCTGATTCCAGTGCCAGAAAGTAAACTTATAGACCTATTTATATCTACGTCTGCAATTATTTATTAGCCTATATTAGTCCAGCTGCAAAAGAACCGAGTTGCTTGACTTATTGTTATAATAATCATATTTATTAAAATCCACGGTCGGAAACTTGAGGACTTTACTGGCCCCAAGGTTTGTGGTGAGGGACGGAGATGCATATATCCACCAATATTTAAGAAATATTTATAAATATCGGTACAAATTCATACAATGTTATCCACTGCATTTCCATAATGAATAATTTTGTTAAGATGACAGCTTCTAAATGGATTTATGCAGTTATAAAAGCACTTCTATGCAGCTAGAAAGAGCTGGCAAACAAGAGCCTGAAACGTGCTCTAGAAGCTGATGTCAATAGTTTAAAATGCGTTGGTTTCAGAGGCTCGTCCCAGACCACGCTGGGGAGCTTACGACGCTCCCCAAAACTCTTAGTCGGTGTGGACATCGTATATTTGGCACTCGCAGCTTCGAGCCTTCGGTGCCTACAATAATTATGAGCACCCCAACAAAATGTTCTGGTTGCGCCCCTGGTGGGTGACATAAACAATATAGGAACCCGGTAGCGCATTGATGACACACTGGCATGGAGAGCGAGAGGTACCGAGAGCGAGCCCCGTATAGCGGACGTGCTTTGTAGGTTGCTATTATATAGCACCGTGTAGGCTATTGCAGGCTGTCTGTTGCATTAGTAGGTAAGATTGGTGCTAATTAAGATCGTTACATCACTTGTAGATCGAGATTTGGGTGTCGACTTGGACAGTAAACGAACGTTCTGTGAATGTCTCTCGAACATAAAACGCTCCTGTTAAAACCATATACATGTAAGACTCTGAGGGTCCTCAAAAAGATCATCAGATCTTTCTCCGTCTTTAGGCCTACTGCCATTTTTATGATTATATTTGCTGCCGCATTGAACCTTTTTCATTGGCCACTCGAAGGCACGACTGACTCTCTTCCCTTCAATCGGTAATGAACGCTTCAGCTAGGTTCGTTGTCCGTCTTGCTCGCTGTTCACCCATCTCAATGTATAGGCTAATATGACGAATGACGTATTACATTTATTCCCCATCACCTCCAGTGGTGTAGTCCTAAAAAATGAAGTGGGGGAACGCAAAAAATGAAGTGGGGGGAACGCTTCATAAGCTTATTAGGCTTACCATTTTTTTTCTCAATTATTAATTTATTGTTATTACAGTAGGCCTACTACTGTACTACTGTACTATTTTCATTTGTCATTAGCTTTTATTTACAAGCCATTGAACACATATATAAATATATCTGCGAAACTGCGAAAGGCTCCAGTAAGTAAGCAGCTGAAACTGTGAATCTTGAATTTTTTGTTTCCTCCCTGGAAAAAAGTGGGGGAACGGCGTTCCCCCGCGGAAAAAAAGTGGGGGAACGGCGTTCCCCCGCGTTCCCCCCCCCCCCACTACACCACTGATCACCTCTTGAATAGCTTACGCAGCAAATCTGGTTCTTGGTCTCCTGAACCCAGACGAGGAATGCTCCAAGGTGCCTCTGTGATCTCATTCGTAACCCTTCCTTCTTCGTCGTCTCCCTCCAGAACCTTCGCTCTGTTGACCCTCTTCATCTCTTTGTACAAGGCCGTAGCCAGGATTTTATTTCGGGGGGGTGTTTTCAGCGGCGGCCTAAAATAAAAAAAATATTTACAATTTTGGCCGCGAAAATTTCTGATGACCTTTTTTTTTGTTTTTTTTAGTCATTAGGTCGAAATCTGTGAAATATTTTCCATTTTCGTCGCCAAAATTTCTGACGACCTTTTTTTTTTTTTTTAGTCATTTGGTCGAAATTTGTGAAATATTTTCCATTTTCGTCACCAAAATTTCTGACGACCTTTTTTTTTTAGTCATCCACTGAAAATCTGTGAAATATTTTCGCCGTCAAATTTATTTTACTTCATTTCGGCATTTCGGGGGGTGTTTTCATCACTTTTTCATGATTTTTTGCATGACGAGCTATAAAAATGCAAAAGATTTTTTTCTCCATTTTCCATTTCGGGGGGTGTTCAAACACCCAAAACACCCCCCTAAATACGGCCTTGTCTTTGTACCTCGCGCGAATACTTCTGTGGACTAATATCGTATTTTCCCTACGCCAACTGACGAATCATCCGGGTTCAACGGGCTAAACAGTTTTAATGCCAAAATGTGTCGCCTTGAAATCTCATATATCTCTAATGTTCAATGTGATGTTTCCAGATCTCATGCTGCTTGATTTGTAGACTTAAGCTACCACCGCACCGCCTTGATGTTGCACCATAAGAAATCGGAAATGGAGTGTAAGTTTTAATCTGTAGTCACCACTTCGAAATTTAAAACGCACATAATTATAATCTGGGAATCGAAAAGAAATGTTAAGGTGAAGGCAATTGCGCTGACCTAGAATGTTTTGTAAAATTTTCATATCGCTGGAGAGTCGCATTCGCAAGCCATTAATGGAACAAAAAACCAAACAAACTGATGGACAAACTAGTGCAGTGGTTTAAGTACGGTAGGTTGGGTAGGATAAAAACACCGCTTCGTGAATTCAAAATGATTACGACTTCTCTGGTTGTAGAAACCTTTTTAAACCTTCTTTGTGCAAACGTTCAACATGTGCGCGCCATCTAAGATTGCATATAGCCTACTCAACAACAATTATTAGCCTACATCTACGAATTTAACGTTAGACGAACAGCATATAGCTGGATGTTATCAATCGTGGCAATGGGAGTACAGACTACTGGTGCACGTACCCGGTATCAATGAACTTATAAATATAACACAATTAGGCCTAGGTCTGCCAGCAGCCTAAGCGATATCACTCTAGGCAATTTAATTATACGTCTGCTTGGATAATATTCTGACATTATTCAGAGAAACTCGATTCAGAATCCTACAGAAAGCTTGTGGTAACATTGTCATAAACGACGCTGGTCTGTGTTACAGCCACGGTGGAATTTTGGGTTGATATTTGGTCATCTGACGACGGTGGAACCAGCTGAATGATCAGAAGGAAATACGTAATCAGTAGACCAATGATCTATAAACAGACAAAACAGGCAACGCAAATCGTTAATGAGAGTTTAAGAACAATATAGGAGGAATTTAATAAGTAGGTTTATGACAGAGAAAATTATCCATGACGACTTTTCTGGAACTCTAGCAATGAGATAAAAAAAAGACTTTAGTGACAAATCAAACTTCAGTGAATCAAGTAGGCCTACCTATAGCTACACTTAGGCCTACTATGCCTCTTTAAAGTAGGCCTGTATATTTTAAACTCGAAAGCCTAGGCTATAAGCCCAAGTAAATCCAATGAAAGAGTGTAATAGATTTTAGACAGCGAAATATAGCGAAGTAGCCTACGATCTCAGGATATAGCTTTTATTCGCAGACTGACTTACCGTCAGAATTGTGTTTCGATCGATTACAAATATTTTCATGACGCTGAAACCAATCGGTTCTCCAGTCAAACGATTGAGAAACGTATTGATCTAAAATAGCAAACTATGTTTCATGAATGTTTCGCTTAATAAACAACTTTAAAAACCAACTATTTTGACAAGAGGAACGACTCTGCATTGTATAATTATTTTGTCATTAACTTGATACATGAGAATGTCTCGCATACCTTAGGCTTACAACCACAGCTGATTGAATATTGAGGATTTTTACTACGATGTAGGCTATAGGGCATAGGCCCTATTATCACAGCATGTGTGGTAAGGCGCTTTTGACACTTTCACCGAGACAATATAAATTAGCCTTCAGGTTATCAACACTGGCATTGTAAGGAAGCGCTTCGTCAAATTTAGCCATGTCAAGCAGGTCCTACAAATCAAAATAATTCAAACGCCAAAGGCTGCACAGTGCACACGATGCATAATGGTTTTATTTCGTATCGTAATATGTCGACATTATTTCGTAAAGCGCCTTTCGCAGTAGGCCTAGGCCTACGGACTATTCAGATGCGCTCTCAGATCAGAAGTCCTTCCCCGAGGAAAAAGAAACGCCTTAAGCGAACAAGAAGACGAGGAATAGAACCCAGAGATAGTGACAGCCCTACACGTCTACACTAGCATGTGTTTCATGTTTTAATAATGCTCGTTCTATTAATATAGGCTACTAATTTAGTAAGCTCATATTCCACGTCATACATAGGCTTAGTAATGGGCCTATATATTAATAGGCCCTATGTCAAGTGAATGTACCTGTATTGCTTCCGCACTCATTTTTGTCAGATCATAATCGTGAATTCTGCCGTAGATTTTATGAGCCTGCAAAACACATAAAAACATCACATTTGCAACACTTGCAAAAATGGCTCAAGAGAATCTATGACATCATGGAGAAATTAAATGCAAATTGATTTCCATACAATATTATTCTAGCATTTGTGAGTGATTAACTAAGGAACTGTTGAACAGATGACTCTATCTCCTTTCAAATGAATGAACAAAGAGACAAGTTGAGTCGAACTTTGCTCACATCTATGCACAATGCACATAGATGTGTTTCATGTGTTCTATTGCAGGTTTGAATAGTTTAGTAGAAATGAGTTTCTCTTCATTTATTGTTCCCAAAATTGAACAAGAAAAAAGTTAACACATAGTCAAAATTTAGCAGGGATAATGGTCCAGCTTAAGTTATGTTGCCAATTAACAAGGATCGAATATTGAAAGCAACATTAGTCGTAAATTTTCATGCCGGACTCAATCAGCACGGTCATATGGAGCTTGACTACAAGACTTCAGTGTGTACGAAAGCTGAAGATAGACACTTCAACAAGCAATTATTATAGGCCTATAAGCTGCTAAACAACTTTTATAGGCCTACTGCCCTACTAAATATCATTAAAAATCACAACTACAGTACCGTTCACGTTATAAATCCCATTAGCGGGCGATTAGCGGGACTTTCGCTCAAGAAAAGAGGTCCACGGTAGACTTTAATGAGTCCAAAAAGGAGAGCAATTCTCCAGAGAATCTCCAGAGAATCTGCCGCTAAACTCGGTTGCTAATGATATGGGAGGAGCTAACACCGTGCCAGCGGTGATGATTAATGTAATCAATTAGCGTCTGCATTCTGCCACTATGTCGTTCTGCATGGTCAACCATCGACGGTTTGCGGTGAGGTCTACTGTACATGCATGTGCATTGTGCGTGCACACATGGCCGACTATGCATTGCTTACATGTGCATTGTACTGTACATGCGCCAATATAAAAAAGAGAGGAAACCTTTAGGCTAATACATACAAACAAGCATACATACATACACATACGTACATGCATGCATGCATGCATACATACATACATACATACATACATACAAGTAGATTGAAATTTAAAATCAAAACTGAATGCATTCACAAAACATGGTTCAGCATAATTTTAATAAATTATGTAAATGTGTTGCAATTTGAATTAATACAGAGTTGAGTAACTTGAGTTGGATAAGCCCTAAAGGCCTACAAATAGATTAATATGCAAAAGTGCCTAGGGCCTACGATGACCATAAGACGGCCCTGGCTCTAACATATATCTATGAATATATAAATGTATGTAGGCCTATTATAATACGTCTGTATATTTATATGTTTATGTATAATATAAATGTATATCATGCATATATACATATACAGACATTGCCATACACATATAGAGCCTACTTAAGCTACACACAATTTATATACACACATATTTATATGCATGCATTCAGAGGCGCAGCGACCGCCCTCCGTACCCTCCGACCGAAGGGGCCCCCGGCAAGGATTGGGCCCCTAAAAGTGCCAAAAAATGAATGAAATGATTAAAAATAAAAAAAGGTCATCAAATTTTTTGGACGGCGAATATAAAATTTTCCCGAAATTTTTGGCCAAAAGGTCATCAACTTTTTCGGACGGTGAATAATTATTGATGAAATTTTCCCGACATGTATGTATGTATGTATGTATGTATGTATGTATGTGTGTATGTATGTATGTATGTATGTATGTGTGTATGTATGTATGTATGTATGTGTGTATGTATGTATGTGTGTGTGTATGTATGTATGTATGTATGTATGTATGTATGTATGTATGTATGTATTTATGTATGTATGTATTTATGTATGTGTGTGTATGCATGCATGGATGTATGTGTGTATGTGTGTATGTATGCATGTATGTTTGTACATGTATGTATGTATGTATGTATGTGTGTATGTATGCATGTATGTATGTGTGTGTGTATGTGTGTATGTATGTATGTATGTATGTATGTTTGCATGTATGTGTATGTGCCCCTTTCTTACACCCACCGACTAATTGCTTCAAATGCGTTGTAGCGTAGACTACGGTAATTTCGAATCTATTTTCGTTTGCTTCAACGCTTCTGATTGCCGCGGTCTGCGGTGGGTGGCTGGGTGATTTGTATGTCCCATGGGTTTCGAGTTTGTCTGGAATTGGTTCTCAAGAGATTACAATCTGCATGCTTAGGCCGCGTAACGCGTAGCCATTACGTGATTTGGACAACCACCGTGCACTGCTTGATCCGTAAGATCGGCTTCGGCGTCTGGATGTGCCTGTTAATGATACCACACTAATGTATGTATGTATGTATGTATGTATGTATGTATGTATGTATGTATGTATGTATGTATGTATGTATGTATGTATGTATGTATGTATGTATGTATGTATGTATGTATGTATGTATGTATGTATGTATGTATGTATGTATGTATGTATGTGTGTATAATAATGTATGTGTTATTTTACAGATGACCTTATAGTTTTCTGAACAAGAACAGCAGTATGTGCATGAAGCGGGCTAAAAACCGAATCGGACAATTTATGTCGAAATTACTTAGAAACATTTTCACACGATAAAACGGTCATTCTGAAGCTTTTACCCCTTAACTGGGGAATTACCTATGCGGTTAACAACCAGCTCCTGGGGTATTAATTTGGCAGAGAAACGCAAGTTTTTATGATGCTCGGTAACTTGTTAGTAACTCAATGCACTTCGTTCTTATACCTATTATATATTATACAGCACTGTTAATATAAAATAAAAAATAAAAAATATATAATATATAATATATAACATATAAGATATCTATATTAATAAAGAGAGGATTCTGTCTGTGTGTCTGTCTGTCTGTCTGTCTGTATGTGTGTTTGACCGGAATGCATTTCAACAGTTTTTGACCTTTTCACTCCAAACCTTCACTAATTTGTAGGTCTCGGCATGAGACGCAAAGTCGAGGGGTTGGCGATTCTCCACCACCATGGGGGTCAGGGTGAGGGGTGAAACCCCCAAATTTTTTTCACACAAACGCAGCTATTTTTTTCAAACTTTTTACCCAGACAGAGGACCATCAGAACCACACGGTAAAGGGGTTGGCTAATCTCTACCACCATGGGGGCCAGGGTGGGGGCAAAAACCATACGTTTATTAAACACCTTTTTAAACGCTTGCATGGCCATTATATAAACGCAGCTGATGTGAGTGATGTTCCAATCCACTTTGCTGTAAAGTCCTACTATAATCGGCCTACCGATGGAGGTCGGAGTTAGTGGGGTTGGGGTGCGGAGGGGTTTTGTGGGGGGATGGGGTGGAAATTTTTTCCCCAGAAAACCCTAATTTCACGGGTGGCGTACCGGTGGAGAGGTCAGAGTGTGGTGGGGTGTTGTCGGGTGGGTGAGTTTGGGGTGTGTTGGTGGAGGGTGTGGTGTAGGGTGGGATGGGAGATGGCTTGGGCTGGGAGTTCGGGTGGTGGGGTGGAGGGTAGGGGTGAGTGTAGGATGGGTGGAGGTGGTAGGTGGAGGGCGGAAGGGGTGGGATGGGGCGGGTGAACGGGGTGGGGTGGACAGGGTGGGGTTCGGGGTGGAGGTGGAAATGTGGTGAGAGTGTGGGGTGGAGGTGGGGTGAAGAAGTGGAGGTGGGGTGAAGGTGGGGGTGTGGTGAGGGTTGGGGTGGGGTGAGGTGGAGGGGTGGAGGTGTGAAGCGGGGCGGGTGGAGGGGGTGGGTGGGGTGGGGTGGGGGCTTTGGTGTGGAGGTGGGGGTGTGGTGAGGATGGGGTGGAGGTGGCGTAGAGGGGTGAAGCGGGGGCGGATGGAAGGGGTGGGGTGTACGGGGTGGGGTGGAGGTGGGGTGGAGGTGGGGTGGAGGTGGGGGTGGGTGAAATGGGTGGCATGGGGCGGGTGAACGGGGTGTGGTGAGGGTGGGGGTGGGGTGAGGTGGAGGGGTGGAGGTGTGAAGCGGGGCGGGTGCAGGGTGTGGGTGGGGTGGGGGGCTTTGGGGTGGAGGTGGGGGTGTGGTGAGGATGGGGTGAAGGTGGCGTGGAGGGGTGAAGCGGGGCGGATGAAAGGGGTGTACGAGGTGGGGTGGAGGTGGGGTGGAGGTGTGGGTGGGTGGGTGAAATGGGTGGCATGGGCCGGGTGAACGGGGTGTGGTGAGGGTGGGGGTGGGTGAGGTGGAGGGGTGGAGCTGTGAAGCGGGGGTGGGTGGAGGGGTGGGTGTACGGGGTGGGGTGGGGTTTTTTGGAGGGGAAGTGGGGGTGTGGTGAGGATGGGGTGGAGGGGTGAAGCGGGAGCGGATGGAAGGGGTGGTGTACGGGGTGGGGTGGAGTGTGGTTTGGTTGTGGCCTGAGCGGGTCTAATCGTAAATTTCCCGGGCAACGCCGGGTACCCCAGCTAGTAATATATAATATATACTATATAATATAAAATATATATTATAAAACATATAATATGCATTATTATATTATATAATATATAATATATAATATATAACATATAAGATAAAATATATAATATATAGTAAAAAATATATATTATATAACATATAATATATAATATATAAAATTTATTAAATAATATATAATATATAATATATAATATATAATATATAATATATAATATATAATATATAATATATAATATACAATATATAATATATTATATATTATACATATTATATATATATATATACTTATATATAGATTATAATATAATATAATACTATATATATATATATATATGATATATATATAATATATATGAAATATATTATAATATGTTATAATATATTATACATATTATATATATTGTATATATATACTTTTAAATAGATTATATTATATATACATTATATACAATATTATTTTTATACTATATATAAATATTTTATATGTAATATGTTACATTATATTATATATGATATTTTTTATATATGATATTATATATTA
Organism: Lumbricus rubellus; assembly: GCA_945859605.1. NCBI lineage: Eukaryota > Metazoa > Annelida > Clitellata > Crassiclitellata > Lumbricidae > Lumbricus > Lumbricus rubellus. The sequence continues at coordinate 46,090,891 of OX243811.1, read as the reverse complement.
CTCTATCATACATGTATATAATATATTTATATATAACATACATTATATTAAGTAGGCACATTATTATATATAATATGTCAATATATTATATATAATATATAATATTATAATCTATATAAATAAAAATTTCTGGCATGGAAACAAAATCCGGCAGGGATTTGCCTATATTGAAATGTCGAAACGGCTTATTTCGGCGAAGAGCTATTTCTCTGCGTCGCCATGCAGATTATAAATTATTCGTGAATTGACAACGGAAGATCTTGATTGTGAAGTTTCAAATTAAACTTAGTGGAACAAAAGGCATGTAGCAGAACCATTAGGCCTATACATTAAATTTCAATATAAATACAATGTAGGCTATATTGCAATGCTCAGTGCACATGCAGCAAGGCCGTAGCCAGGATTTTATTTCGCGGGCGTTTGGTGTTTCTTCAGGCGCCGAAAAATTTTCCTCGGCCCAAAGAATTTGATGACCTTTTTTAGTTGTCCGGTCAAAATCTCTGAAAAGCATAGCCTACTATTTTCCGGCCCAAAAAGTTGACATTTTTTAGTCGTACGGTCGAAATCGTTCTTTTCATTTCGGGATTTCGGGGGGTGTTTTCATGGTTTTATTTCATGGTTTGTACATCATGTAGCCTACTTGTAAATGCGTTATATGTTTTTACACTTTTCATTTGGGGGGGGGGGGGTGTTCAAACACCCAAAGCACCCCCTTAGCTACGGCCTTGACTTGCAGAATATTCATGCGTTGTAAATACAATGGTCCAGTAACTAAAATAAACCCTGAATTTGCCCCCCCCCTCCAAAAAAAAAATAAACCCCCAGAAACCCAGACAAAGGCCAAACAATCCAGATCTAGTGGAAAAACACAGCTGTGGCATCACTTTATGGCGAGCACGGTAGCCAGGGCCGGATTATCCTAAGAAATGTGGGGGCCCTGTTTGGAAAATTTGTTAGGGGATCTTCGGCCAAAAATTTTATGACATTTTCTCAGTCGTTTGGTCGAAATTTCGGCAGAATATACCAATTGTTTCCTTTAAAAAAATTGCATGTGTGGGGCCCCTAAAGTGTGGGCTCCCTAAAGTATGTAAGCCCGTACTACCAAGCACACGACTCGACCTCTGCCCTGGTTACTTGTGTGACTGCCCTGGCTATGCCCTGGCTACAAAAAGTGTCTGGCGCCGCCACTGCAGGCCTGGACATAATGAGTTGATCAGTTAGCGACTGTCGATAAGTCATCAATTCAATCGATAATTTGCACAGAGCTTAATCAGTTGGTAAAGACACACTGACATGATGACGGCTATGGTTACGAACAGAGGCATGAGCAGGAGGGTAAGAGAATGGAGGAAGAGTGAGGCAGGGGAAGCGAATGAGGGAAAATCACTCACAAATACCTATACGCGATAAAGCGCACGGCGTCACTAATGACTACATCATTATAAGAGCATCAGGCTTGATTACCCCAACACATGGGGGAACGATGATGATTGATATGAAAGACACAGAAAGAAGGGGGCAGCCAAGGACAAAGAAGCACACATACAAATGGACACATAAAAAGCAGGAGTATGAGGCCGAATGAAGAATACGTACTGGCAGGGAAGAAAGACGGGTATTTTATATACACACACACACACACACACACACACACACACACATATATATATATATATATATATATATGCAAACATAAGGATGTATACACGAAGGTCTGGTGCACATGTTTGGCAGGTCACTGGATACGGCATGATGATTGCCTGATATGGTTACGAACATAGGCGCGGGTACGAGGGTATGAGAAAGGGAAAGGAATGAGGGAGGAAAGGCAACGAGTGAAACCCGCAGAGTTTGGACCTATACGCGGAACCCGTACTACAACACTAATTACTTCAACACGGCGGGTGATCAAGGCGCGGGGCGAGCCACTGAGCGATAACCATCATGACATTATCACCCCAACATACGGGGGTTACGATGATGACTAATATGAAAGAGTCAGAAAGACACAGGAAGAACGGGGCAGCCAAGGAATTAGGACAAAGAAACAGACATACAAACGGACACATAAAAAGCAGGACCAAGATGCAGATAAAAAATACATAGATTTGATATATCGCCAAAAAATAAGCTGGTCTCCCTGCAATCTATAGGCTGTCATAGTTGCCTATAGCAAATTGACACAAGAAGAACAACTCGCTGTCAAGATAATTTTATCTGTAGGCCTTAAATGCACTCAGTCCAGCGGAGTTGACTACGCAAACACTGGCATCATCGTCGTCGTCGGCGTCATCGTCGTCGTCATCATCATCATCATCATCATCATCATCATCATCATCATCATCATCATCATCATCATCATCATCATCGTCATCATCATCATTATTATTATTTTATTATAATAATTTTCATTATCGTTATCATTGCCATTCTTAATATTGTTTTTAGTGTTATTATTATTATTATTATTATTATTATTATTATTATTATTATTATTATTATTATTATTATTATTATTATTATTTATTTTAAAAAAATTTATGCCCCGAGGTAAACGTGATTCCTCGGGGGACTTCAACACTCTCGATAAAAACAAATTTGTCTGGAATGGACCATAATCGTCAAGGTTCAAGTTGGAGAAAGTACCCGTTAGTATGCTCTCTGTTTTACGAATTCAAACTATAAATCGCATAAATTCATATCATCATTATCATAGGGCTCAATGCCCGTAAGAGTCCGACGCCACTCTCTGTCTGAGTCTGTCTCGTGCCATGTTGCCCAGCTTCAACTGGTCCGGTCAGCAGGTCTGCTCCATACCATTAACATCTTGGAGCATCTAGATCACATTGTCCGATTGAAGAGAATCGTGAAAAAGAGACATGAAGGACAACGTGGGTCAATGCCCGTTGTGTCCCACGCTCTCTCCCCGACTCTCTCCATCGGTCTGTCCTGCTGACCGACCTGTGCATGTCTGCTTCACATCATGACACCTTGAAGCATCTGGGTAGCTATGTCACTTGTGTCGTGGTTTTGGCGGATTACAATCGTCTTGGTTTTTCACTGCCAGCGTATCGCCATCCATCTGGCAAACCTTCCTCCTTTTGTTCGGGCTTAGGACCGGCACAGGGACGTTGTTGGTTCACTGTGGCAGAGGATGGATGCAGTTTAACGTCGTGCCCAGGACAAATAAATTTATATAGCCCCTATCAAAGAATACTACTCAGTTGCGCTCCAAACCCAGGCCTGGTCAAATAGAAAAGCCTTGAGAAGACGAACGACAGAGCCGGCAGAGTCACGGGAGAAGCGAGAACAGACCCACAGGGAGGCTACTCCAGATAGCTGGACTTGCTCTTCGCTGCATGGTGAAAGTAGGCCTACGCGAAAAAGTGTCAATGAAGTTTCCAGTTCTCCAAAAGGTATATAGGGAGGGAGGGAGGGAGGGAGGATAGGAGGGAGGGACGGACGGACGGAGAGAGAGAGAGAGAGATAGAGAGATAGAGAGAGAGAGAGAGAGAGAGAGAGAGAGAGAGAGAGAGAGAGAGAGAGAGAGAGAGAGAGAGAGAGAGAGATAGAGAGAGAAAGTTGGAGGAAGGGAGGGAGGAAGGGAGGGAGGGACGGAGGGAGGGACGGAGGGAGGAAGGGAGGATGTGAAGGAGGGATGGAGGGAAGGAGGGACGGAGGGACGGAGGAAGGGAGGGAGGGTCGGAGGGAGGCAGGCAGGCAGAGAGGGAGGAAGGGAGGATGGGAGGGAGGGAGGAAGGGAGGGAGAGACGGGCGGACGGACGGACGGAGAGAGAGAGTGAGACAGAGAGAGAGAGATATGGAGGAAGGGAGGGAGAAAGGAAGGGAGAGATGGTGGGAGGTAGGAAGGGAGGCACGGAGGGAGGAAGGGAGGAAGGGAGGATGGGAGGGAAGGATGGAGGGAGGAACGGAGGGAGGGAGGGAGGGTCGGAGGGTCGGATGGAGGGAGGCAGGCAGGCAGAGAGGGAGGAAGGGAGGATGGGAGGGAGGGATGGAGGGAGGGAGGGACGTAGAAAGGGACGGAGGGAGGGACGGAAAGAGGGAGGGAGGGTCGGAGGGTCGGATGGAGGGAGGCAGGCAGGCAGAGAGGGAGGAAGGAAGGATGTGAGAGAGGGAGGGAGGGAGGGACGGAGGGAGGGACGGAGGGACGAACGGAGGGACGGACGGAGGGACGGAGGGAGGGACGAAGGGACGGAGGGAGGGGCGGCGGGACGGAGGGACGGTGGGAGGGAAGGAGGGAGGGACGGACGGATGGACGGACGGATGGACGGACAGAGGGGGAGAGAGAGAGAGAGAGAGAGAGAGAGAGAGAGAGAGAGAGGGAGGGAGGGAGAGAGAGAGAAGAAAATGGTGAAGAGCTGAGAGACGCTATCGGCTGATAATAGCGCTAGTCGACAGTTTCGATATCGAGTGATTATTATAATAATTATCATTTTCGTTATCTTTGTCATTATTAATATTGTTTTATTATTATTATTATTATTATTATTATTATTTTTATTATCGTCATGCTATTGTTAATAATAATTATTCCAAAAGATTATTATTATTATTATTATTATTATTATTATTATTATTATTATTATTATTATTATTATATTATTGCTATTGTTGATTGAAGAATGAAGCCTCACGCTATCAAACTGAAGGATTTAGGCATATTATAACTAGTTACGGTAGCGCTTAATTATAATAGTGAACCTAAACATTATGGTAGGGCAATAAGAAGGATGAAGAAAGCGGGAAGAAAACAGGAGATTGATGTTATGTGAGAAGGAGAGACACGCAGTCACCATTTTATTCTGCGTAATGAATGAAATAATTAATGCATGAATGCATGAATTCAGGTGCAGCAGCAGCAGCAGCAGCAGCAGCAGCAGCAGCAGCAATCTTGATCATCATCATCATAGACATGTAGGTAGCCTACTTCCACTGACACTGCTACTGCTACTGCTAACTGATTACGAACAGAGGCAGATCGGGCCTGCTTCACGATCAGAGCCTGTAATTAGTCCTATATCCTACATCGCTTTATTCTAGTGATCATTGCGGGATGGATGAAATTGAATTGTGGGATGCATGTCAGCATCGTTATTCCAAAAGATGACATCATAAACAAGACTTCTGAAAACGCTGAAATTATATAGAGCTGTAAAAGGCTTGGTTTTGATCTTGTCGCTCTAACGCCAGTACCCACACAAACGATAGGATATAGTCTATGTTATACTACAATATTGTAAGAGACGGTCTTGCAAGACATCTGGACAATTTTCTAGGCGATGAAGAAATAGCATTTCCTAAGTGCATTTTTAAGGTTCGGAGACAAAATGGAGACTACAGTTACCAGGATAGACCTATTATAACCGATTTTGCTGCAGTTAAATCCAGAAAGGCTGCTTTTTGATTACCATAATTATACATATAGGCCTATTTGAAAATCAAATTCTTAACATCAAGAACTGATCAAAATCATAATGTAGGCCATGCATTATCGTACATTCGTACCCACCCTTTTGTTATCTCTATTTGTTTTATTTACATATATGTATAAATAAACCTATACATGTATACTTAGATATATGAATACACATATTTACACATATACATATGTCATATATGTATATATGTATATATAGGTATATAACTATAAATGCATATATACATAGATATGCAAGCATGTATATATATATATATATATATATGTTCAAATGTATATATATACATATATATATATATATGTATATATGTATATGCACAATTATGTACATATGTATATGTTTATTTCCTGTACATATGTACATATATGTATAAAATGTATGCATGTATATATAAATACATAATATATATATATATACATGTATACATACATGTATGTATATACGCATATAATTATATGATTATACATATTCATACATATGTATATATGTGTGTATATATAATTGTATATGTATAGGTGTATTACAATGTCTGTATATGTATGTATACATGATATATATTGATATTATGCATAGACATGTAAATTATATAGCCACAATTATATATTTTTTATATACATAAATATATGTATGGAGCCCATCCCTGCTGATGTCGAGTCGACAACAGTCTGCAAAGTGCTAAGACAGTTAGGCATACAGTACAGAAGAATGCAGACTGCAGAGCCTCCGCTGTCATTAGCGATCCAGGTAATGATTTGTGGGTGGAGCCTCGACTTTGAATAATCACCGCTAATGACCGCTAAAGAAATATATTAGCGCGACAAAAGCGCGTCTTTGCCGGACGGATCTGTACTAATTTACCCGCCATCAGCGGGCTTGTCGGGCAGAATTGTGGGATTTATAACGTGAACGGTACTGTAGCTATACAATTTTCATCTGGAAATTTAAATTTGATTTTGAATTCTCAAGCAAAAATTATTTGCAAGGTAATTGAAATTATTGCACAAAATTGCATTGTTGTGAAATTTTTCCATGTAGGCCTAAATCAGGAAATGTTCGTAGAAAAATCTCAATTTGTTTTGGAGCAATTGCACTTTTCGGTTGTACATTTTTTTATTGATCAATCCTATAAAGAACGTCGTCTCCAAGTCTGACTAATGTAACTAAATTCCTGCAATCAGGTAGACCAATTGGCCAACAAATGAAGCACTGTGGATTGCAGTTAATTGTGAGGCAAAATATCAATGTGAAAAACGAGAATTAGGCTAATGAATTCCACTGGTAAAATAAATGGAATTGCCATTTCGCAACGCTCTCCTCATAACGCGAAAATAAACGACGAAGCCGCAGATTTTGAACCGACATACCACAATCAATAATTAATTATTATGAATATCACAGATAGGCTGTTAATGTTAGTGGCAAACAAAGCATAAATTGATATATAGCCTAAGCTATCTATCAAGACAGAGTTTGATGCATCAGTGAAACGCGTTCCTTTATGAAAGGAAACCAAAGTTTGATCTGCAGAAATCATATTTTGAAATGGCGCTTGCTATTAGGCCGAGCGTGTATAAAATTCGCAAAACACAATCGGGGGAAAACTAAGAGTTTTTGTGCCAGTATCAGTCTCTACCAAGTAATTAGAAAAGAATTTAATAATAATTGGTAAATCAACTTACCGCATTATTCACAGTAATTCCGCCGAAAGAAACCACAGCAAGCGCACACACGCCCCACAAGATCCAGAATAGAGTGATGAAGAGAGATATCGGATTATGGGTGAGCAGTGGATTAAATATGATGCTATAAAGACACGCGATCACAAGGAATATCATACCACTGATGTACGCCCCGTTGCTGAGGCAAATAAACTTGTCAGCCTTTGAGACGAGACGACTCAACATCTGATGCTCTCTTCGCAGATCTTCAAAGCTTTCCTGGGACGAATCAAAGTTCTCAATGGATTTGCGAAATTTACGGTTACAGATGGTGAATTGGTGGGTAAGCATTACAGCAATGAAGAGATTAAATGCCATGGGAAAATGTGCAGCTCCGTTTACGTAGAAATGCATCAGCATATACAAACCTCTTAGGATTGACACAATATTGTGGTTAGGAAAAACTAGGGTTTTGATTGGAGCCAATGTCATATCCAGTGCATTTTCGCTGCTTGAATAGTGGACGTAGGTGGCGAATGAAACGTTAATAGCAACGAAAATCCAAGCCCCAATTGCATACACTATAACGTGTCCCCGAACGCAGTTGTAACAATCCAGCGTGAATTTCTTATGGAGATTTTGGAGCAGTATTTGCATTTTTCCACTGCTACAGGCTCGATAGAAGAACGTTTGTACTAAGGTATTCATGAAAGTCCAAACAAGGAGAATCAATTTCCAGATCAGCCCATAAGTAGGTTTATCTTCGGGTGAAAAGAGTGTGGCCAATCGGACCATGTTAAGCCACATGGCCACCAACACAACGAATGCGTAGACATGACTCCTACTGCTAAACGTCGGTAAATACCACTTGCTACGATTGGTGTTGCTATCATCGCTGTCGCTATCTTTCAGGAAGAATAGTCCAAATATTCTCAGTGAAGTAATGAGAGGTGAGAGGGTATTCAGCATTGCGCTTTCGTCAGTTGTTGAATCCCGTTTGTCATCACCGATATGTGTTTCAGGCGTAACAACAATTACATGGCTCTTAATTTCCTGATTACCAACTCTTGCCTTCTTCATTCTGCTACAGGGAAGGTAGTCGCAGAAGCCGAAGGTAGTCGCCGAGATAATTATATGCTTTCTTTTTTAGTAGGCTATCTGCGAGGAATGGACTTATGAGCGTTTAGCTGTGCCAACGAATTGCCCAGACGACTCTACTTAAAGTATAAGTCTATAGGTTGAGCCTATTAGTCAGGAAACTAACTGTTCAGTTGAGCAAAGCACGCATTAGCATCGTATACAGCTTTTCTCGCACTCACGTGTTCATAATTATGGTGAAGCTGTCCATTGGCAAGTTTTCACGTTTTGCTGACACATTCACCAATTGTTTTGGCGATTCGTCTATTTACCGTGTAATTATAATAGTATGAGGTCAATATTATTTTTGATGAAAACCATTTAATGTAATGCCTATCGATTGCATAAGCACTTAGTTATAGATTCCACCGGACACGCAGTTATCATCGGTACGACAGCTAGTCTAATGATCGAGGAATGGGCAGTGTACATAGATCTGAAATATAGAGTTTTTGTGAAAGAGAGACGGGAGAGAGAAGATAAGGACAATTACAGAGACAGCGAGAGAGACAGGCAAAGGAAGAGAGAAAGGGAAAGTCAGGCAGACAGAGACAGACAGAGAGACAGACGGACAAGACAGAGACAGGCAAGACAGGGGCAGAGAGAGACAGAGAAAATTGGATAGAGAAAGACAAACAGAGAGAGAGGGGAGAGGAAGATGGAGAGAGGAAGAGAAAGGGAGAGTGGGAAAGGGAGAGAGAGACGGAGAGAGGGACGAACAGATGGACAGACGGAGAGAGAGAAAGAGATCATGTGTCTGTGACTAGACGCTGTGCTAGCACCAAAAAGATTGGTAAGCATCGCTACTGTGTCATCGAGTATACAGGAAGGACAAGCGTGTTGGTTTCAGCTTCGCCCTTGCACACACAGAATATCAGAGTGAGTATTTCGTAAATGGACAATGTTTCGCTGAATCAGTTGCTTTGAGTCTATGAAAGGTTCACGTTAATAAAGAGTCAAGGCCACCACTGAACCGTCGCAAACTGGCGAATGGTGTGCTTAAACACAGCATTGTATTTGTTGACTAGCTGACTAGTTTGCTGGTGTGCAACCGGTTTACTGTGCGTCGACAAAATGTCAATACGAAAATTGAGCTGTTTCGCCAAACAGTGGCATTGCCACTGCAGTTCCCGAAGATGGTTTATTTCAGAGATTTAAGCTTATAATTATCTCACGCACTATCACGATCTGTACACGAGGACCTTAATGGCGTGCGTCCTTTCAAACGGGCATCAAAGGTGAAGCATGATCTAACCCTATCAATTCGTTTGAAAAATTATACGGCCACTAGGCCTATATGAAATCCGAGTAAATTTACATTTTACATTTATAGTGATAAGAGTGTATAGGGAGCTAGTCTATTGGTCATGAGTTCAATTTGAACTCACAATTATTGTGAGGCTCAATTCATTTATTTAGGAAATGAAACCTAAGTTTGATTTGCTAAAAAATCATGTTTTGAAATAGCGTTTTCTACAGTAATTAACTATTACACAACTAGGCCTACGCCTGTCGCTATGTGCCTACCTATGTCCCCGCAGAGCCGTATATAGGCCTAGGTCTTTCACTCAAAACTAAAAACATTGCTTTTTCACAAATCATATCCTAATTCTCCTTCTTCTTCTCCTCACATACCTCGCCATCTCAACTCTAAACATCACGCACCATGTCCGTCCGTCTGTCTGCCTGACTCTCCGAATCTTGACACGCAGCCTATCGTTTTTTGGGATTAAGGGCCTGTGAATAATTGCTGGTTCTCGCGACTTCATTTTCATGGGCGCTGTAGAAATCTAGAGATCAAGATTACCCTTGCTTAAAATGCACACTAGGCAATGGGGAAACTACGGTTTTCCGTGCCAATATCAGTCTCTACCCGATAATTAGAAAATAATTTAATAATAATTGGTAAATCAACTTACCGCATTGTTCACAATGATTCCGCCGACAGAAACCACGGCAAGTGCACACACGCTCCACAAGATCCAGAATAGAGTGGCGAAGAGAGATACCGGAGAACTGGTGATGAGTGGATTAAATATGATGCTATAAAGACATGCGATCACAAGAAATATAAACCCAATGATGTATGCCCCGTTGCTGAGGCAAATAAATTTGTCAGCCTTTGAGACGAGACGACTCAGCATCTGATGTTCTCTTCGCAAATCTTCAAAACTTTCCGTGAGCGAGTCTGAGTTCTCAATGGATTTGAGAAATTTACGGTTACAGATGGTGTATTGGTGGGTAAGCATTACAGCTATGAAGAGATTAAATGCCATGGGGAAATTTGCCGCTCCGTTTACATAGAAATGCAAAAGCGTATAAAAACCTCTCAGGATTGGCACAATATTGTGGTTAGGAAAAACTAGGGTTCTGATTGGAGCCAATGTCATATCCATTGCATTTTCGCTGCTTGAATAATGGACGTATGTGGAGAATGAAATGCTGATAGCAACGAAAATCCAAGCCACAATTGCATACACCATAGCGTGTCCCCGAAAGCAGTTGTAAAAATCCAGCGTCAATTTCTTATGGAGGTTTTGAAGTAGTATCGGCATTTTTCCACTGCTACAGGCTCGATAGAAAAACGTTTGTACTAAGGTACCCATGAGAGTCCAAACAAAAAAAAGCAATTTCCATATGAGACCATGCGTAGGTTTATCCTCAGGAGAAAAGAGTGTGACCAATCGGACCATGTTAAGCCACATGGCCATCAACACAGCAAATGCGTAGACATGACTCTTACTGCTAAATTTCGGCAAATACCACTTGCCACGACTGATGTTGCTGTCAGCATTTTCTTTTTCTTTTAAGAAGATTAGTCCAAATATTCTCAATGAAGTGATGAGAGGTGAGATGGTTTTCAGCATTGCAGTCTCGTCAGCCGTTGATCCCTGTTTGTCATCTCCGATATGTGTTTCAGGCATAACAATTATTACATGGCTCTTATTTTCCTGATGACCGACTTTTGACCTCTTCATTTTGCCTCCAATTGGAAAGTTGTTAAGACACCGGTTGTTTTGGAAACTCGATCCTTCTCATAAATACCTTAAGCAAATGTGGCTAAGAGAGGTTCTCGTTCCCGTCACAATATTCAGACGCGTTCTTCTTAACGTTGATCCAAGAAACTGTTCAATGCAATAATTATGGCCTATATGAACCTACAGCGTAGGCGTGTCTCGCAGCTACGTTTCCAAATGGGAGTTGTCAATACTGGAAAACAACATCCATTCTATAACGCTTTTTATGTCTCGTAGACTGATATTTTTCTAAAGTAAACACTGCAATTGATGTAGGCGTCGGTATTTTACAGCGTTAGCATCAGTTTTCTGGTCATCCTTTTAATGTCATGTATTAGCACGAAATTCTAGATCTTTGTAATCAGCGATTATCATTGATAGTGCAAAATGAAATTTGGCAAAGTAAATATCGCTTGACAGAAAAGAAAATATCAATCCACGCATTAAGCAGCCCTATCGTATGTAGGCCTATAACCGTATTGGCAAAATGTGGAAGACAAATAGCATCTCGATCACAACCAAGATGAAACCCTATGGAACCTTGGTGGTATGCCTACGAGTGCTGCTGTACGGCTCAGAGTGCTGGTGTCCTCATAGAGAAGACGAGAGAAGATTGCTGGTGGCTGAAATGGGCTGGATGAGGAGAATCAGGATCAGGAGGAGAATGGAACGAGAAGACAAGAGAAGAGCTGCGCGCAGAAGAAACGGTAGTGGTTAAAATCAGGAAAAGAAGGCTTAGCTGGTTCGGTCATGTGGAGCGAAT